>JSUI01006218.1:0-27664 GCA_000833645.1 Huntiella omanensis | reverse complement strand
CGATCATGATATCGGGAGCGGGGGATGAATTGGGCTGCTTACCGGGGTCTGTACGTCTCACAGACACCTCGGGCGTGCACTCCTGTCTATTCCTCTTCCGTGAGGACGAACCCCGGAACTTGGGAGATTCTTCTTGCATGACCTCTGGCAAAAGCAGCTGCACACATGACTTTGCGTATTGCTCGCATCTGGTCTTCCAATAATTCCGGTCTTGTTGACGGGCCTCCTTTGACTTCTACAGAGCCTTGGAACGCCAGTCCTTGTAAACCAAGCACTCAGCGCACTCAGTTGGGGCATGGCTACCTCCACAGAAACCACGGGGCTTATTTTGGCAGCGGGAAATCTCGCGCTCTCCAGCACAAGTGCTGCAGCAGAGTTTCTTCCCTTTCTTGCACCGCTTTTGGATATGTACGTAGCGCGTGCATCTGGTGCACTGGACAGTTCCGGGGGGGTGGTGAGTAGCATTCCACCTGAGGGCCACCCGGCTCCCTCATGGCAGTGGTAGCTACTACTAGACCATTCAGTGCCACACGCATCACGACTCCTGGTTAAAGCCAATTGGCTCGGATCACAGTACTGACCCTGAGCTCGCTAACCTTCTCCCTCAACTCCGCCAAAAAGGGCTCCGACGCCAAACACTTCTTCACGCCCTCCATATCCCAAGGGCTTGTCAAACCAACGATGCTGGATGCCAGTGTATCCCTGGAGAGAGGCCTCTCCTTTGCCAGCGGTCCCTTTGCCTTTAATAGCGGCTGGGACATTACTCCGTTTAGCTTTAGATGAGTTCTTGGAGGCTGACTTCTTCTATGCCATCTTGACGATTGAAGCAAATATTTCAACAAAACTATGCGCTCTGATTGGCCAATGCAGGCTGCGAAGAAAGAAAGCGAGGAAAATTCATGACAGTGCATATCGCTGTGGCAGGTGATCTCTGTCAAGGGCTTGTCACTTGAAGGACGTGAAATACGAAGAACAGAGGCTTTGTTGAAGAAGAAAGGAAAGAAATGGACACTCTAAAGACCGGAGGCTATCTGTAGTTTTTACTAGGTACTAGACAAAGTCTCGAGAGTTGCAAACTCTAACAATCGCCGGTTAAACAAGATTCTTATAACAGGGCAAGATGTCTAACTCCTACGCACGGTTTAACAACCGACGCGATTTAAGCACCACACACCACGGTGACTGCAACATTCTTCCTCGCGACAACCTACATCAATCTAATGTCTTAGGCCAGTAGTACGGCTGCACCAGCACATGATATCAGACACTACCTCCCCAGTCTTTCGCCGAGATATGCAGTAATCGCGTGCTCAGCAATTTCTAGAAATCGTCTGTTCCACAGCCAAGCGCACCACATAGGCACTCGGGTCTATTGTAGAGGTTCCGCTGCAGCAAATGGAGCATTCGCATGTCCAAAACTGAACAGCCCGCTTTTTACTAGGGCCGTTGAACTTAGCGGAGAGGGTTGAAGACCGACGCCGATGGCCAAAATGGTTATTTCAACTTATTTCGGCATATTTGAGCTGAAGCCCAGAAAGGATATGTACTACCCACCTTTCCCAAAAAGAAGACCACAGATAGAATGCTGTGTATTGAGTATGTATCAGGGACAATGGGAGTACATGTCACACACAGCCTACGCTCACAAAATTCTGGTCAACAAGGAAGAAAGCCCTTTAATCCAGATACGACAGAGGTCTTGATATTTCCATAATGCTTGGAAAGACGACACCCACTGAGCCCCCTCTAGGTTTAGGACTTCAAAGAGTTTCAGTCAAACTCCTAACTCCTTCGCGAAATCACTGCGAGCCTAGCTCCTTAGGGAGCGGGAGATATTTCGAAGCGCTGGGGGTAACTATTTTCTTATTGCTCTCACCAAGAAAAAACTGACTCAGCACAAGACGGCAAATTAAGTAACGTAAAAGAGAACAGGACGAGTGGCTACAATAGACAATGATGTCACGTGTGACAGAAGTTTGACACTAAGTGAGAGGAAGAATAACAGAAATATCGCAGAGGCCTAGGGAGCAGACATATTGACGAGCGTTTGACTACTCATGGGGTCCCCTTTATATTGCCCAGGTGAGGTCTATTAATATCATTCATCACAGTGTCATCAAAATATCTAGCCGACATCTGAGCAATGAGTATAAAAGAAACTAGACAGCCGCTAAAATGCCTGAGAAATCTTGCCCTTGAGTTGCAACGCCGACTACCAGACATTCTACTACCTCTAAAGCTGAAAGTTGTAGATACGTGAAGTACAATGGAGATCAGAATATTAGTATATGCAAAGTAGTTCATCTATTAGGTGAAGGCCTCCTGTGAACGCATTTATATAGTGACAAACGAGGACACAGATGAGAAATATATTCAAAGGAAACAAGAAGGTCTGAAGCACTGTTAAAAACTAATGGCTTCTGGTGGCTTAGACCGAGAAGCTGGTGAAATCGTAACAGAAAATGAAAGTTCCAAAAACTTAGTTGAAGGATCCCGAGCAATGCTGATTTGTGCATGGCCGGTCTACCTAGAAACCCCGTAACCAACTTTGTTAGCCACCAAACCTCATACCTATCTATCATTGCTAGATCCCAAGCTTCACCAGAGCGTGTACATCTTGGCCTAATTTTGTGTTGGTGGTGTGTCATTCTTTGATATGTGGCCTCGGTGATGAGCTCTTAATAATTTGACGTTCTAAAGTAAGGCCTTTTCATTAAGGATATGCTCCAGTTAGCGTGCATAATGAATAATACATCAAAACAAGCACGATGAATGACATTGTACTAGTATAATCACGAGTGTAAATCCTGGTAGTACTTGTCCATAAGCAAGTCACATTAAATCATGGATCGTTGCTAGGTTCCGAGAAGAGTTACATGTTTAATCTTTAAAGAATGCCAAGTTAGTACCATTGTTTCCACACACGTTGGAGTATGTACAGTGGGGTAATGTTGAAACGATAATTATTTTTTTTTTGTAATCCTTCCATTCGAATGAACAAAAATCACTACTTTAACAAATCTACCATAACTGGATCAAATAAATTGTTAAAGATACCAAAGCTATATTACAGAGTGCGCTGTTAAAAGGGCTACAAAATGATATACAAAATAGTACTAGTATTTTGTATGCCATCCTTTGGCATCGATAACAGCCTGAAGTCGGCGTGGCACCGATATGAGTATATCGTCAACGATCTCCTGATCTAGATTCTGCCATTCCTCATCAACAACAGCTCTAAACCGTTCGGTGTTTTTGGCAGTCTGTTTCCAGGTGCTAATATTTGGATATTTGTTGATAATAGCCAGTTTGAGCAAAGCCCACATGTTTTCTACGGGGTTCAAGTCAGGGCTCATTGCAGCTACGATATAATCTCCATATCCTGTATTTCAAACCACTTTGTAGCAACACTAGCTGTATGAATAGGGGCATTACTTTGCTGGAAGATAGGGTAGGTCTCCAGACACTGAGGGAGCTCATCAGAAAGCATATTGACATAGCCCGGGCCTGTCAAAGACCGCTTTCCTGCTTCACAGTAGTCCTTCACAAANTCTTGAGATTAAAGCCTATACCGCCCCGAACCATAAGGCTTTGAATAGTTGAGCTAGAAACCATGTGAACTAGGTCCCTATGAAGCCTAGATTTGTCTATTTTGAGTGAGTTTTGGTGGAGATATCACCATTTGAAAAACGTTACCCCCGGGCACCCAAGCCCGGACCGGACCGGGGTGTATTCCCCGGTTCATAGAGGACTCATCTGTAAAGATGACCGATTTCCAGAACTCCTCCCCCATATTTAAGAACCTCCTTGCAAATTCAAGCCGCATTCGCGCGTGATAATCTTTCAATTTTGGCCTCCTAAGGGCCATTCTTCTTTTGAAGCCATTCTGGGCAGCAATCTTCTTTAGGAAGGTCATACTGTATTCATTATTGAACTCTGATGTGAGCTCTCTACATGTGATGTAAGCGTTGCTTCTGGGGATTCTCATGGACTACCTTTTGTCTCTGTCGCACATTATCTTGCTTCTCCATGGCCGTTTGAAAGTGATGCCTTCAAGATTGTCCTTCCACCGGTTCCGGATCCCATAAACAGTGGCGATAGGAAGGCCCTCCAAAGTCGATATAGCAGGGCCATTCAAACCTATACGCCAGTAGCTCATGAATATAGAAGATCTTCTGAGTGTAGTATGCTTGCCATGAAGCTTTTTCGACGACGGTGTAGCTAGAAATTGTATTTTGAAAAAAAGAGGTGCGTTTTATGAAAACAAGAATTTGGATTTTTGAAAGTGGGGAAAAAAATAATTATCGTTTCAACATTACCCCACTGTACATATGTATGAGGCAATGTCCCAGAAGTACTATGTAGATTACTCTATTGTCAGGTTGACAATTGACAATGACCTGCCAGTAAGCTAAGTTCAATGAAAAAGGGGTTGACACATGTAAAGTATGGCTAAATCTAGAGCTGATAAGGCTATTTCAATGACTGTCTCAGTTATATACTCATTTTGCTTCTTCCCAATGTCTAATCCATTATGCCACATTGATTTACTAAGATAGACTACTTGTAAGGGGGCATTCAATCATATATGACCATACTTAGTCTTGATACAAAGACCAGGGAGGTTGATAGAATACTGCCGTTCACGCCGCAAGTTTACGTCTACATTTTGTAGAATCTTTAAACAATATCCAAGTATATTCTAAAGCTATTTGACTTAAGATAGAGAAAGTCTTATTGACGTACATAACAGAAGTGACGATATATGAAGTATGGGTTAAACAATCGATGATATCCCCTGTAGTCTATTAGATGCTGCCATACGCAGAGCTTGTACAAAGTCGAATCATGAAGTTGACAAGTTTACCGTCGCAGAGGTTTTGTACATAGACTCTTTTCGAACTACATGTTCCCCGAGCAAAGTTTATTTTGAACTCCGCGAACCAAGTCCCGCCTATCTAGTCGTAAGACTTCAAAGTTTTGGTATCAAATATGCCATGAACTCTCATGGCTCAAATAACATCTTGTTCATTCATCGCCGCGTGGACTAAATGTAAAGACCCGTAACAGCTGGGTACAATGAACAGACTGCTTACTACAAACACCAAAGTATTACTGCACAATGCCACGTGTTAAAACTTAAATCATGTCACATTTACAGACTACCTAAAGAAGTAAAGACCTCATTTACTTTCGCTCAATCTTCATGCACAGAATGACAAAGTTGGCTTCAAGCGCTTGACAAGGGCAACCGGCTTGTCATCTTCCGTGAGATGAATGGTCAGATTTAGGTAATTCTTCAGGAAATAGGCGAAGCTTTGAGTTTACCACCCATTGTACTACTCGCAACGCTAGTTTACATGGCCACATTCACGGTAGATAACTGCTCGTTCAAAGATTCCTTAAAATAGCTTGCCGCGTGTAACTTTTCATAGAGGTGTACGGATGATACCCGCCAGGTAAATAGGACTTTGGGGGTAAGACGGACAAATTCATGCATGTGACTTTCTGCTACTCACTTGCAATGACAAACCTGACCAATCTTTTAACATCGGGGCCATTCATTAAGAGCCATCTCTCATTAATTGACAGCCGTTCAGGTGGGTGTGTATCATCCCCTGTCACTATAGTTAAAGTCTTACGCATACTACCCATTCATACGCTTCTTGTGTAGTGTACAAATCAACGACTCAGCAAAGATGGAGCTCGAGGCCAAATAGGTTACATGTCGAGTCTAAGGCGGCATACACGCACGCAAGATTATCATGGCTGATACTCCTGACTTTTTGAGTATCTAGTGTCATTTTAGAAAGGGGTTAAACGTGAGTTTGGCACTGATATAACGCTGTATCTTGAATCGAGAGCCATCTGCATCAAAAGATGAACAAGCACAATATGGAATAGCTCAAATATTCCATTGTTTGCCGAACATGACCGTAAATATATGGCTCTTAAGTTATCTAATGACTAACTGGTGTGGACCCAAGCCGGACTTTATTTTAGAACAATCCAATAAAAGCATGTACTGACGGATCATGACTGTTTTTTGTTTTCTGTTCTGAAGGTTCACGGTAGTCATGATATCAAAGGTTTCGAAAATGGGAATCAAGCCTGTCACTCACTATACCACGGCTAATAGAATGTTTCTTACAGTTATGAAAACAGCGTGAATCTTCAACGGAAATTCTATAAACCCTGACACTAACCCAGCTGACATAGATCTCGCGCATGTGTATATAAACTTACACACCCGCTGCCTCTCTTGCCACTTTTCCTAATATAACTTCTGTTCTCTATCACCACCCTATCCAAGTGACTACTGTTACCTTACCATCTATAGATAATATGACTATTGCAGCGGAAATACAAGGAATACAACTACCTTAGGTGTTCTTGTTTCGAATCAACATCACTGGTCTTTACATCACCATCTAATCTAGACTCTTCAACTTGTGAAGTCCAAGAGTATATTTAAAATCTTACGAGTCAACCCGAAGTAATCGGTTCAAATTACGTACACTATATCATCACTGGCAGATGTATTCCACATTCTATCAACGAAATTCATCTTTATCTTCTATATCGGGATCGGCTTTAATCTGATATTTTTATCATAAGTCATACGTTCAATAACTATGCTCCTAACTGCTCGATGATACTACACATTTTGTACCAAAAAGAGTTGGCTGTCTATTTCAAATGAGTGGCAGTATCGATATAGTTACCTACTATTTTGGTATGACTGTTATTGTATTGTAATTCCTACATATCTCTCGATGAAGAAACAGCCTCATTTATTCGTATACCCCTCATATAACTCTGCCTAAAACCTTTCACATCTTAGGCAACCTATCCGCGGACCCCTTGCACACTTTAGAACCTTTGGTTACCTCTTGATATGTTCTATCCCGAACAACATGTACGATTCATCAATAGGCATATACTCAACTTCAATCTAGGAAACAAGGTTACACGCATGTTTCTTGCTTAATCCATTTTACTTTTAATAGTCTTTTTTTTTATTCATTACTCTCATACAGGCTTAGCCTTTAATAGTCAATTTGTAGGTAAAGTGCCGGGATAGGCTGATATTACAGGAAAAGATGAATGTTCCCAAACAAAAAAAAGAGAAAACGCGGGATTCATCGTACATCGTTCACTACAGCCTTTTTATAAATTGATCACGAATCACCTTCTACTTGAGTTCCATCACACCCCCTTGGCTCGCTAAATCTTCTCCAGGTCGAAAGGCTTTGGCAGAAGTTCCCTTACATACAAAATCATTTATGACAGATTGAATGCTGTAGTCACCAACTACTAGAATAAGTTAATGATACATACTCCTGCTACTCTTGTATATACAATATCAGGGCCCTAGAGGAGTTTTAAAAACATCAATGGCTAATGATAGGTAAACCACCAAAGGAAATTGATTGATGAGGTAAAATGAACGTAAAATAACAACGCTAACAAAGTCGAGGAATAAAGTTGGATCCCGGACACAGCACATACGGCATGAGAATAGCTATGTATTCTTCCTATGAACCATACCATAGGCCTCAACCAACAACTAGCCACAACATATTTCCTCTTCGGGATCAATCGGGTCACACAACGTCAAGCAAGGGTCGGCAGGGAAACAGAGTCTAGTGCAAAGTTTGTGTGACTAGAGGGAGTTGGAATCTTGTCCAAGCTACCGAGTTGTACAACGTGGCTCCCTGATCTTGACTAGCCGATCTACCTCCGGTCACAATCGATCTATCTACTGTTGCCAGCCTGAGATGCTGTATGTACTCTTTTTTCTTTTTTTTTTTGTCATTACTCGCATGCCAGCCCAAGCCTACAGAGAGATTGTTATATATGGTGACAATAGTCTAAATTAAGACGAAACCGAAGGACACTCATGACTAAGCACGGGCCTCTCGTTCTCCCCTTCTGCCCGTGGAGTAATGTTTGCCGACAGCTTCTTTCCAATTGTTGCCGAGTAGGGCATCCTACCCCTTGATGCTCTGCTTTCTCACCAAACGCTTTGCATAGCTCCAAGAGGTAAGCCGCTCTCTGGTGGTGTTTTCAGTAAGGCATCCTTGGCCACCAGGTCCACCATCTCGTTTCCTTCGACACCACTGTGACCTGGACGCCATATAATTATGATGGCTTTGATTTGTAACAATCTCGGTCTTTGAGAGTAGTTGATGCCGCGGAATCTTTGAGTTGCAGCTTGCGAATCGACAAAAATGAACTCGTTGCCTTGTGAGGTTTGTAAGAAGAGAACTGCTTGGATGATTGCCCCGTATTCGCAATCGGCGATCTCCACTTGGCTTCCCAAGACACTACTAGCGGTCATGCCTGGGCTGCGGTGGAAGAAAGCCCGCGAGATTTTGTTATTCTCTTTGGAACCGTCTATATCGACAGGTTGCGCACCCTCCCGTTCCAGAAGTCCTACTAAGTTTGGGCGGCTTGAGGCCACTTCTTCCGTTGTCTCGTTCTTAATCTGTATGGCTTGATTGTTGAGGTTTACAGCCTAATTGAGCTCTGCCTTTGATACCATGATTTCTTACCGCGCTGGAACATTGGTCATCTTTTGGGTTAGAGTATTCAGTTACGTAACGAAGTCGGGAGAACCGTAATCATCTTCTCCCTCTGTTCCTCTATCTAATGGTTGTTCTAGTACTATATATATGACGTCAGAGGTTCCTGAACCTCGCTACATAGACGCTCACCCTGCAGGGGTGAGTGTTCAACCATCACTATCATATGGGTGGCCGAAATCTACTGTTCGTTCGCTCATCAAACGGACACCGATGTACGGGGCACACCGACGGGCGAGGGCCTGTAGCCCAAAATCTCTGACAATTCGTCCAATGACTTCCTTGTCTTCATCATCAAAAAAGTCGGGGAATGATATAGCGTATTTCGCGGTGAGCACCGGATATAAAATGTGCCGTCAGCTCGGCCGATTCGTGAGTGTATTCTGCTTCTTTATCAAACGCCTTGTATCCTGCCTATATTGTCCGATTTTAGTGTGCCTACCTTGACTCCTTACAGTGTACGTCTTCTCATGTACAGTGTGTATCCGGCTTCGCACAGTAGTTGTGACTTCGATCTCCCATTCACCGAAGCACCTAGCTATCATTTGTGGCCAGGGGAATGATGAACTAGTAGTGACGATAGTGGAAAAGGTAAAGCCTCCTTAGGTTTTAAACCCTAACACTTATCCTGCATCTAGACCCGGGGTCGCATGATGCTCACAGTGAAATCTACAACATCGCGCGATATATGAGCTTCAACTTCATCGTGTGTACCATTTTCATGCGAAGGCATGTCCATTTGCGCTGCAATCAGTGTACAAACATGCGAGCTCGTGTCACACCTCGCATAGCTGGCCCCGACTAAAGTGTGTGCAAAGTCACGCCCACTGTACAAGACCAAATCCAGCTGTTTCCAGATCCCAAATACAGGCATCTGAGTCCTATGAGTGCATCTATATATCGACTCTTCAACATAAGCAATCTATATCAGCAGTCACTAAGATGAATTGAGTTTGTTACACTAGACTTCTAAAAGGGGCTGCCTCGCACCCAACTTAAAAGCAGTAGGTGCGTTGGCTACTATCGGGGGGGGAGATAAACTCTAATCTTCTTCATAACATGCCCACTATTGCTGTCGCTTTAACTCACTTTTTACCGCATTAGAAACTGAGTGCCGGCGGTTTCAGAAAGAATAACGAAAAGACCTCCAACTACGTTGCTGAGATACTGTGGTCTAAAACTACCTAATAGCTGTAGGAAATCACATGTAGAGGAAATTCACGACAGCAAAATACATGGATGTATAAACTCACGGGGAAAATAATCCACTGATGCTAACAACGCACGTCGCATCATTTACAACCGCCTTAGAGGAGATGCTGCGTGACTATAATTTCTTGTCTTCTCTTCAAACTCTAGAATATATCCCTTGAAAGTATTCGCCGTACCGGACGACATAATAGCCCCAAGTGATAACCACCAAGGTGTGGACTCTATGTTGTTGAAATGATGTATCCTTGTGTGACTTGTGTCACTTGTGCATCACGACTTTAGAAACAGGGTAGGTGACACAAAGGGGAAATGTTGTTCTGTGCGCGAAACTTCACCTTCCTGTTTATGCTCTGGAAGGGGAACATATATGTTGTTCGACACTACTTGTGTCAACCAAAGTGGCTCTTAGAGACAAGTGGCACGAATGTAGTTCCGCACGTGGAGTACGTTAAATAAATTGATCTTCGAGAATACAGTGTTGAAGTCGGCACTAGATCTTGAGCACATACGTAGAAACAATCCAGATGGCTATGGAACCCTGAGAGACATGCCGTAATGTCGCAGCTATGGTGTTTATCACACATAGCCATCCATGGGCTCCGTCTAAAGGCTTAGTCTTCTTCTAGCTCATTGTCTATCTATTTTATCGCGACACCATCTATTGGTAGTTTATGTTTTCAGGAAGGTTCGAGAAATCCGGCATTGTACGTCGCCTATAGTAACTGAGTATTTCCGTTGACTACTCCCAGTCACTCGTTACTAAATCCCATATTACTCTCAAAACTATGAAACAATTCTGCTAAAAAGTATCATGTGCAATCTTGACGAGTATCCATCCTCGAGCGTGTGGGGCAATAGGTTGTTGGCCCATTCATGTGGGTGTACCTAAAAACCATGATTCCCCCCAAAAGCCTCCTGGGAAGCGGGGCATATGCTCTGCTATGTAGTCTGCCTTAACAAGAAACCGAGAGACTGACGTTTGGTCTAAGTGGCAGCAATTAATGCAATTGCGCATCACAATAAAGGCACCAGTGTGAGTGAAAATATATTTATCGATGGTTTGCTACAAACATTTGTGACCGAACTACACAATTTATCCAAAGTATAAGTGTACACCAAGAGGAAAGGGGGCCTCCAGTTACACGAAACAATGTTTTGCCCGTGTAGCCTATTATCAAATTGTACCCTGTCTAGAAATATTGGTTAGGGTTGGGGTTTATGCATAGCAGGCGTTATGGCCATATCGCCACTGATATCACTACAGCCAAAAACAAAGACCAAAAGATCCATCTTTTTGAAGCAGTAGTATTAGCATACCCCCAGATGCTAGCACCCGTCCATCCCATGCCTATAGAGTAGTGATAGCAAAACTAAAAAAAAAAATTGAGTTGGGCGCGATTCGAACGCACGCATCTTTCGATATTGTGGTACCCTTTACGGGCATAAGGATCAAAGTAATGCCTTGAACACAACGCCATAACCACTCGGCCACCAACCCGGATGTGTTGCCACGATGTCTCTTGTTTAACATCAAATACCTTTTCAAAACCAGGGAAGTACGTCACATAGACAAAATAAAACAACAACAAGAAATACGCCACCAAGTAGAGGTTAAATGAAAGGACAGAAAAAAAATGGACTACACCACAAATAAAAAAAAAACAAGGAAGTACCACAACTATAAAACAAAGACATTGCATTAAAAAAATCTTAACTCGATCGTGACACCGTCTAAGGCCAATCTCCGTCCTTAATACTGTTGGAATGGTACTTTGCGGTCTAGAGTCGCCATTCCCGTCATTGGTTTCGTCGAAGGGGGGTATTTTCTATTATAGAGCAACAAAGAGAGATTTTAAATTACTGGTATCGCTAAGGTTATAAAAACAACAACAGCAACAAAGGATATGA
Source organism: Huntiella omanensis (assembly GCA_000833645.1). Classification (NCBI taxonomy): domain Eukaryota; kingdom Fungi; phylum Ascomycota; class Sordariomycetes; order Microascales; family Ceratocystidaceae; genus Huntiella; species Huntiella omanensis. The sequence goes on along the minus strand of JSUI01006218.1, from coordinate 15,956 downwards.
ATCGGACAAAAGTGTTAGACGCCTCTAGATAGGATTCATTCCGCAAGCTAACACCCTCTGGACAATGTTGGTTTATTTCGACGCCCAACAAGAAAGATGTTAACATTTGCGGGCAGGTCATACAGGACACGCGTGGTCAAGCTGCCTCTAGTGTTCGTCACTAGCCTCTAAGCTGATCATAGGAGGGTTCCTTGGTGAAATTCACTAGCATTGTCTCGCCTCTCAGGGCTAGCCCAAAGGACGACACTTTTGCGATCCGCTGCACCGGATGAGGTCGTCGTATTGATAATTAATTCAGTTTATGTAGATAATGAATAGAACAACAACAATAGCAATGACATATCATCTTACGCCATAATTTGTCTAGTGAGTGATCGTATTAATAAGTCATGCCAATTAGGACGGGCGTGAAACAAAACCACAAGGACGACAAAAGAAAAAGTAGAAGCCCCCACATACCATTATTTACCCTGTTATCGACCTCATTCAAATCATCCCGGGGTAGGGCTGTGTGGCTGCTGTGGCGCTAATGTCTTTCGAATTCCCAGAGAGAATGCTCTTGTCAACTTTAGTTGCTGATATCACTAAACTCCAATACCGAGGACCAAAGGAATCATATTTTCGTTACAATGGGACTAGCATACTGCCAAAAGTCGAGCAATCAAACGCAAGAAACCAGGCCTTTTTTAAACAACAAAGCGGGCGGTACTGAGGCCATGTAAGGCAGTTGCCGTAGCGGAGCTACATACATTACTAAGCAAAATCTAAAACTATCCTTACTGGCAGCACTTGGTAATATCCTACACGCGGTTGACGCCGTATGGTTACAAGTCTTAGTCTATTTGGGCAAACTTAAAATAATCATCTCGTAGCTTCTAGTTAAAACCCATCCTACATTTCTTCAACACGGATATCACCCTCCCTGTCGTCGTTTCGAGTTCTGTTTGCAGTTTATATTTTCTCGGTTGTGGTATACATGCAGCTACGCCAGGTAGTGGGTTCTCCATCAGCTTTGATAACTATCGTTACTGTCAGCTAGCTTATGTGCCACCAGTCTTTCCTTTTGGGAGACTGGTGTAACGTCTAGGATGGTCTATGGTTTTGGCGTATTCCTTGCCGTAATTAGAGAGCTGTTTCTATTCCTTTGATTCTCATAGAGATAAAGCTGGAAGAATCGGATTTGCATTATACAGCTGAAATGTCTGGTAATTTAACCTGTCCTTTCCCTCAAACATTAGATTTGTCACGATCAAATATCAAGATTGTACATGCGGTTATTTCCCGCCACTCAAGCTTGATTGGTTGATGTGTCTTTATTCCTCGCTATAACCCCCCCTAAAAAGAACCTCGTTTTCGAGTCCAGAGACCCGTTACCCGGTAGTACTGTGTGTCCTCCAAATAACCCCTGTCCTGCTTTTTCAGCGCCACTTATGCGAAATCCGTAAATTCACCTCAAAACTCACGCCCAGTGCAAAGCACTATTGGACTGCTCGTAAGACGGTTCCTCCACTCAGTCTCTAGAAATCAGAATAAACAAGAAGAGCAAAACAAGCTCAGTATAACAAAAGAAAATTGACCATGTTCCCGAGTGTGAAAAACTCAGGTCGGGAGTCGGCTAAGAGTCGGCTGAAGCCCCCCCCCCAAGAAAAAAACTTCGTCACGCTCCGTGTGAAGAGATCCGGCCCCGAACCCCTTTCCAAGAAGGAGACGGATCTTTTATCCAGCAAAAGAGAGGGTATCCAAAGGTGAAGCTTCACGTGGGCTAGGTGTGGTATTGACTTGCGGCGCCTAAGGTCTAGCAGATGAGGGGTAGGGCCGACGGTCGGCGAGGCTCGCCACAAGCTGGTGTAGCGGCGTGGGCAGCTCTGGATAAACGAAAAGAACGCATTGCGAACAAAGGAAAAGAAACGAATGGAAGGGTGAAGTGACAGAGGTGTTCTAATACCCTCAACGATGCGCTGGCTACAAGCACATCATGAGTCCGGTGGAAATGGCGACCGAAACCCCCAATGGTACCATTCCGAGGGTATTAAAGAAGGTTGCCATCACTCAAGCCCAGATAACAACAAATGACGTATCTTTTGGGTTCATACCCGACCAGGCTTTGCTTGGTAAATGGTATGTATAAATCTCAAACGACCCCCACTTTACAGAGTCTTCATTCCTTTCTTTTCTTCTTCAACAAAGTCTCTGTTCTTCACATTTAACGTCCCGCAAGTAACAAGACCTTAATATGTATTATTAGGGTTTGCAACCCCAATAGGCTTTGCCTGTGACATCATCGTTCCTCGTGACGCTGAAGTACCAGTCGTCACATCTTTCCTCGCCACACCGAAGACCATCACATCGTTCTTTGCCACGCTGAGGCATCAGCTGGTTATCATTCGCCACCGCAAGTTCTTTGACGTCATCATCAAAGTATTTAGGAAATGATGCAGTGTGTTTGAGTGCGAGAAATCGTGGTATAAAGAGCCATTACCGGCTCTACTTGATTGATTAGTTTAGTCTGCTTCTCTATCGAACTCTCTGTTACCTGTCTTTACTGTCCGATTCTGTGTGACTACATTGACCCCTCACACGTATCCGTAACCAGACATTAGCAACTAAGGCCCCCGAGCCTGCTCGGGTCAAACCAGCGAACACTACGTTCACAGCCGCACCTGGGGACTGCAGCCTTTGTAACTTACTGTAAGCTGGAACTAGCTGTCCGGTCTATGGAGCGTCTTCTAACTTGGGGTCGGGTCGGGGTGCTAGGATTGGGATTTCAACATACTGTGGAGGATATTAGGTGTCTACAGATTAGATTGGTGACTAGCATAGGTTGAACTTAGATGTCCATAAATACAGAAAGTCTCTCCATAGGTTTCAGCCGGCATGAGAGTAATGACAAAAAAAGGCCCCCGAGGCAAGTGAGGGCGCCAAAGCTTTTTCGCTACTGCGAATACTGAGACTGTCGAAGTTTCTCACTACTCCGCTGCTCGCTTTTGGACTGACTATTCTCTGGGGCTCATTATTTATAGCCCCCACATATGATATACTTTTGAGTTACGATGGGTCATGTAGAATTCTGTCTGTACCTTACAAAGTCTCTGCATTTCACCACTGCTTGTGAAATCAGTGAAGAAGAGCGGCGAACAGGATAATGTTACAAAATGACAGATTATTAAAATAGAAGAAAAGACCGTGAGGGGTTTTTCGCTCTGTCAACTATCTACATACAGTTAACGGACTGCCGGAATTGAATTCATTAATCCTGTCGTTCATGAGGTTAAATTTTACAAAGGTATGACTGTCAATTCTCATAATAGTGGGTAGAGTGTATACTCTGTTAAGGGCTAGTCTGAAATGAGACATTGAATGCGAGAAACAGAGATTTTGTTAACGAAGAAAAGGAAAGACAGGAAGACTCTGCAGAGTAGGGGCTGCCTGAGATTTGTACCAGGTACTAGGTAAAGCCTCGGGGGTTGCAAACCCTAATACTTCCCGCTATCAAAACAAGCCCCGTTGCTACTGTGGAGGAACAACCTTCTTCCTTAATACCCTCGGAATGGTACCTTTGAGGTTTTGAGATGCTTTTCCCATCGGACTCAAGACAGAATCGCCCCATCTGTCGTTGAGGGGATAAGGAATCACATTCACAACACATTCCCCTTTTTTTTCGTTTATTCCAAGGCTCGTCGTTGCCATTACACCCTCTTGAGGTCAGCCTCGTTGACAAGCCGCGTCCGCCCCCTTATTTCAGCGACCGTCGATACCTCAAGACAACACAAATCCGCCCAACAACGCGCGATACTCGGGATACCCTTTTTACAAGCAACTGGCTGGCATGATTTTGGAAGGTTCGAAGTCAGATATACAGTTGTTTTTGGTTGTGTGGTGTCGTCGTTTGCACCGGGGAGAAGGAGGACACAGTGACGGTGGTTGGTCCTAGGGCGCCCGTGGGGGGATAGCCGGACGGCGTTTGAGGAGGGGACAGTTAGGGTTATAATTTTTTCTAAAACTACGGGGTCTATATGGCGGGGTTCAACCGTCTCCCGGCCAGTAAAAAGTGGACCTAGTCCAGCTAATAGGTTATAAACAGAACAAATCAAATCAAATCAAATCAAAACAAATCAAATACTGTGGAGGAAGTCATGCCCCAACTGAGTGCGCTGAGTGCCTGGCTTACAAGGACTGGCGCTTCAAGGTTCTACAAAAGTCGAAGGGCACCCGCCAGCAAGACCGGGACTACTGTAAGGCTAGACGCGAGCAGTACGCAAAGTCATGTGCGGAGCTGCTTTTGCCAGAGGTCATCCAAGAAGAATCCCCCGAGTCCCAGGATTCGCCCTCGCGGAAGAGGAGCAGACAGGAGTGCACGCCTGAGGTGTCTGTGTGACGTATAGACCTGGAGAAGCAGCCTGATCTACCCGCCACCCCCAATATCATCCTCGTGGACGCCTCCGTCATAGACCCTGTCCTCCCCCTGGTTCCTAAGTCACCCCCCCCTCCAGCACTTCCACTTTGAACGGCCTGGCAGGCTTTAGCCGGGCCAAGTCACAGTAAGCTTGTGTAACATACGTCTGCTCCAGTGGAACATCAATAGGAACAATGATTGCCTCTGAGGCGCACTACGAACCAGAGCAGACGTCCTATTCCTCCGGGAGCCTCCCGACTGACAACAAAAAGGTGATCGCAAGATAGCAGAAAAGCTGGGGAGATACCACGTCTTCAGAGATTCAGGTGCGGCAGCGCTACTCGTAGAACGAAAAAGAAGAAGCGCCCTGAGTGTGTAGGTAAATGTGCTTCGTACATGATTCATGCACGTACACTTAAATTAGTTTAGTTCTGCGTTGTCAGGGAAAGACACGCCATTGCCATATCCCTAGATAGGACGAATGCAATTAATGATCACAAAAAAAAAGCGCTACTCGTAAAAGGATAACAAGTTATGCGGGTGAGAACAGGGGGCGAATCCGTGATAGCGTGTGTGGTTAACGGAGGCTACATGGCGTCTGTTTACCAGAAGCAGCGCCTGACTGCGGATGGGTGTGCGCTGCGTGCAGTCCAGCCCCCGGAGTCTTCCGTCCTCAGGGGAGACTTTACGCACACTCCGCATGTCGGGGTGAACAGTGTACCAGAACAGATGCGTACGGCAGATGTCTTGAGGATTGGCTCATAGATAAAAGTGCTCAAGTTGTTACAATGCCAGGTGTGATTATATGGGAGAGAGCAGGTCTCAGCGCTACCATAGATCTCATGATTACCCGAGGCGTGCAGTCAGTTTTCTAGTGTGACGCAGATCTACCTGACTCAGACTACAAAGCTTTTTTGGGGACAGTCTGGGTTACGGGGGACTCGAGGGAGCCTCCTCACTATACCCGAGACGGGAGAAATATTAGCAGTTTATTGTCTGGTAGAGATTATCTCGCCCGAGACACACTGGAACGCATAGGCACGCCGGGAGAGTTAGATTCCGCCACCGAGACATTAGTCACCTAACCCCTTGTTGCCGCAGACAAATTAGCGTGGCCAAAGACAGTTTATAATGAACCAGAGGGCTGGTGGTCGGGGAATCTCCGATCAGCCTATACTTGTTAAGGTTTGCAGCCTTCTAGGTTTTGCCTAGTACCTGGTATAAATCCCAGGCAGCCCCCCCTTTGCAGAGTCTTCCTTTCTTTCCTTTTCTTCGTTAACAAAGTCTCTGTTTCTCACATTCAACACCTCATTTAAGACTAGCCCTTAACAATACTCACTAGAGAGAATTGGACTCCGACTTCCGGAAATGTACGGAGCAGGCATTCTTGTCCCAAGCCATGCAGGCAAAGGCTGATTTTCACAGAGTGAGCGATATGGAAGAGACTGAACGCTGTCTTGAGCATGTTGCGCAGGCATCGGTGGACGATGTCAGGGTCACAGTAGTCACACTAAAATCGGACAATAAAGGACAGGTAACACGGAGTTCGATAAGGAAGCAAGACTAAACTCGAGGGCTGAGTCGGGCAGGTAGCACCTTTTATGTGCTCGCGTTCACAGTTTGACCCTTGCGACCACCAGCCCCTCGGTGGCTGGTAATCTCCGGTCAGACCCTTGTCCATCTCGCTGACGCCGGACGCTTCGTNCTGAGGATTGATCCCCTCAGACTTCAGCATTTCGAGAAACTGAGTAAGCATTGCCTCGCGGGCATCTGGTATGGCAAGAAGCTCGCCTTTCTCATTGGGACGAGTGCGTTGGAAGAGGTAGGCAAGTGGAACCCCCATACCTTCGAGCTCGGCGACGACGGCAAACAGGGCTATCCCAGAATTGTTTGTTCCATAGGTGGCATCGATAACCACCTCCTTTGTCAGACTCTTAAGTCTCTGGATGGTTGAACGGACAAGTAGAACTTGGCCGTCGAGGTTCTCAGAGACAAGAGGGAGCGGGGCAAAACCTGGGGTTTGCCGGTCTTGTCGGTGACAGACAACTCGCGTTTCAGAAGAAGTTCCAGAGAAGTCCAGTCATCCGTATGCAAGTGCCAAAGATGCCGGTTTGCCGCCTTCCAGCGATAGTATACCTGATGAAGGGCAACTCGGCGCCACTCCAAACCCTTCTGTCAGGGTCTCAAAGGTCACACTAAAATCGGACAATAAGGGACAGGTAACACGGAGTTCGATAAGGAAGCAAAACTAAACTCGAGGGCTGAGTCGGGCAGGTAGCACCTTTTATGTGCTCGCGTTCACAGTTTGACCCTTGCGACCACCAGCCCCTCGGTGGCTGGTAATCTCCGGTCAGACCCTTGTCCATCTCGCTGACGCCGGACGCTTCGTAACATCTGACAAATGATGACCAAAGCTTCCAGTGCGGCGAGTGACGATAGAGTCCAAAGGCAAAGCCTAGTCTGGTTGTAAACCCTAACAGACGATCGTGTCTTATGGCAGCTCGTACAGGCAGACAAACGTCGAGCTGAACCCACATTGTATAGAATCGAGGAAATGGAGACCGCAGACGGCCTCTTCCAGGACTGCGCAGCCTGTTTTACGTCAAACGGATCGGACACAGGCAGACGGTCAGTTTGATCCGGCGTGCCTCAAGGGTCCCCACTCTCTCCACTCCCGTTTATCACTTTCATTGCAAGTCTGCATGAATGAGTGGCTTCGTGTCACCCGGATGTTACGCGTGTGGAATTCGCGGACGATACTAATTTGCTTGTTCGAGGTGGTTCCTCGGAACAGGTCAGTTTCGCTCGGCAAATGGTTTGGTTTGGTTGATGAATGGGCGATTAGGAGGGGAGCTGTTTTGAGCCCAGCAAGAGCGTTCTTATGTCAGGGTTTACAACCGAATGAGGCCTTGCCTTGGCATGATCGTCACTTGCCTCGCTGATAGCATTTGTCATCATCTATCGGATGTTACATAGTGATCAGCGGTCGCAAGGTGACTGTTAGTCACCAGGTGGCTGGGAGTCACAAGGCGGTCAACAGTGAGCACCGCACATAAAAGGTGCCATCAGCTTGACCCAGTTATTGAGTGGATTCTGTCTCTTCATTGAACTCTCTGTTACCTGTCAATACTGTCCGACTTTTGTGTGACTCGTCTGACCCTGACATCTTATGGCTCTCAACATTCACATAGCGAATCAGTGGAACAGTGAAGTTTCCACGTTGAGCGGGCAAGGATTATCGGTAGTGACAAGTTCACGTTTTTTGGGTAGTTGGATTAGCTCTCCAGGAACTGGTACAGCACAGTACAATGCTCCACTGGCCAAGATGGGAAATAAGATCGACCTTCTCACCGCTTTATCTAGAGCTGGCCAGGCCATCTGGGCTATCTCAGAATGACCAAGATAGTCTGTTACAGACCGCGATTAACTTATGCTCCGGGAGCCCTCACTTTCATGGGACTCTCTCAGACACAGGTATCGAAGTCAGAAACATTTCAATCTCGTGCGCCTCGTGTCTGTACAAGAGCATACAAGTCTACCCCTTTGCTCCGTCTGCGAGCTGAAGCTATATGCGAGCCACTCCAGAAGTATCTTGCACACTTGGGTGCCCGCTCCGACGCAAGAATGCAGGAGTCACCTGCTTGTATTGCCCTGAAAAGTGCAATTGTGCAGACCACACGTACGGACCCGCAAGTTGAATACCTCGGATCAGAATACCACCGTAGTATAAACGTTCTTAGGCGTCTAGGAGAAGAGCAGGAAAGGAGTTAGATGCGCGCAGACCTATTTGGGGGAGTGAATAGGGTGAGGGTATTATGGGAAGACCCGGAGAGAAGGTTGTGGACAGATATCTCATGGCGAGCCACGTCAAAGATTAGAAGCAAGTTGTCTGTCAGTGAGAATAGGTTTCTCTCGTGTCTAAGAACCAGTAACGGAAACTCGGCAGCGTGACGAAAGCCACCGTTCGTCAGACCTGATTGCCCCGCGGTCATTGTGGGTGGGCTTTGCAAACCATCACTCACCTTGTCCTTTGGTGTCCGTTTACGTCGACCGGAGAACAGCTATTGAAGCGGTCGCCAGGCAAACTTGCAGATCAAATTTGTCAAAACCCGGTGACGACAGTTGAGTTACTCAAAGCATGATACTACAACAGCCTTGCACACCCCATCGCCAGGGGCGCAAATTAACTTCGACAAGCTACGGACACGGACGGCCCCTCACATCAATCAGGTCTCACCGCCGCTATACATCCGCAGTCGACTCCACCATCACCCTGACGACCCCTTACCTCTATTTCACTGTCTCTAGTACAAAGCGCCCCCAACGACCATCGGCTTTTCTGCCACAGTGATCTATAAGGGAACGGCAAAAGATAGGAAGTAACGTAAGAAATCAAAGGAAAGGAAAGCCATGTAATTATGGTGGGGAGCACGCCAAACCATACACCACCCTAGATGTTACACCTGTTTCCCAAAGAGGAAAGACCGGTGGCACCTAAGTTTGTTCATGGTAACATTTTCTCCCCCCTTTTTAGAGATATTTCTACTTTCCTACTTCTTTAGATAGTCTAATATCTCTTTTTCTTTGATTCGCGTACAAGTCGTCTCGCGGATCTCTTCCCTTCTAGGGAGAGACTTAATCGGCTGAATGGTGACAAGTATTTATTGCCAGCTCCCCCGCCGTATTCACGACTCCTGGCCAAAACAAGTCATTTTGAGCAGGCGCTCAAGCGCACGACAGCGTTGCTACCAAGTATACGCAGGCGAAGTTCTTTGTCCACAAAGAGGGAGTTTTTGTGTTGGCGTGCCATTTGTTCATCCATTTTAGTTTAGACTATTACGTTCCACAGATCTTTAAGGTCAGGATACACGCAGTTTTTCCAGTTACCGCCGAGTCATGCTACTAGCAGTGTGTTTTATAAGCTCAATTCATATTCTTTCTTTCTTTTCTTGGAAGATAATCCAATGTCACCTACGCTACGGCAACGGACTACAAAGCAGTGTCTGGGGGACATCCGGAGGGGCCGGAAGAAGATTTGGTGGACGCCGGGAGGCGTACTCGGAGATGCTGCTTCCAACACAACAAGCCCACAATTCCCCTAACGACAAATAACAGCTAGGTGTAGAGGTGATTTGGGGATCAAAGTCACACTTGCTGTGCAGAGCCGAACGCACAGTGTTCATGAGTAGACGTGCTAGAATGAATAAGGTTAGGTGCCACTAGTATTTCCTCTTTGGGAACCCGGTGTAACGTCTAGGGTGGTCTCTGGTTTGGCGTGCTCCCCACCATAATTACATGGCTTTCCTTTCCTTTAATTTTTCACGTTACTTCCGATCTTTAGCCGCTCCCATCTAGAACACTGTATCAAGAAGTGTACTGCACATAACTTAATCTAGTCATGTGCAACCTGAAATTTTAGGGATCTGTATCCTATAAGTGCAGACATATACCGACTCCTTTTGATAAAACTGCTGTTGTATTGTAACTTCTAAGTGTCCCGTGATAAAGATACTTCATCATCCATTTATATACCCTTTCAATAGTCACACAGAAAACCAATCACGCTCCACGTGACTCGTGCTCGAGTCCCTGGTACGATTCAGAACCTATCGGTACCTCTTGATGAGCTTTATTTAGTACAACTCTTTACAATCTCGTGATCGTATTTCATGTCTGCAAAATTGGCCATGCTGGCTGTAAACGGTAGGCAACTACTCTGACTAGAATAGGTAGTCAGTATTATTCCGTTCTCAAGGCCATCGAAAATCGTAAATCCATCTCCACACTTCGATGGACCGCAATGATACAACAGTTCAATACCCTTGCGTTCCGTTACTTCTGTGTCAGAATTATGGAAGGTCAAAGTCATTACGCGGAAAGCATAGCGTATTGGTGTGCGTGTAGAACAAATTTGACTCTTGCCCTTCGCTCATACGCAGCAAGAGCATGTCTGACCACGAGGTAGACGGAGGAACTTGTGATCAATATAGTGAGGTAGTGTCACGGGATGTCCTATTATAGAAAGGACACATGTATTGAAAAGGATAATCATTACAGAAACCACCAGTCCCGATGAAAATTTGATGTAGACAGACCTAGTGACTGTGCTTATCTTATCTGGCTTTAGGGACCGAGATAGTCCAGCTAACAGAGCTATCTGTACTGTACTCCTGCGCCCGCTACATGAACATTCTTGTAGATTGTAGCATCCAATTCTACGAAGGATTTTGAAGGATGGGTGGACTATCGGGGTATATCATAGTTCGTCTAGCCATGGATTTTGATGATTGTCTGTCAAAGGTATATACAAGAGTCGGTATATTTCTGCACTCATAGAATTTGAATCCCTGTATCTAGGGTTGAGAATCGCTGGGTTTGGTCGTGAACACTGCACGTCTTGGGACGTACTGTTGTGATCGCTGCTCAGAACCCCATGCGCAGCATCCCACAACGCCACACTCTGGTGTCCACACGCCACACGAAACGCCACACTCCGACATCCACACGGCACGCCTGACTACATGACGACACCGAAACGGACCGCGTCGCAACATCGCAACATTTACACATAACGCTGCGTCAGATGGCAACACTCACACGCCATGCCTTGTTCGATTGCAATTATGGCATTGACACGACACGATAAGCATTACCAAGCGTCAAGGAAGGAGGATAAGCAACTGGTGCCGGAGGACATGCGAACACATCTCACGCCAACTCCTCTATAAGTACACCGGAGTAGGCCCTCATTAGTTATCACAAGAATAATAAAAACCATCTCACTCTTACTTTATCATACTTGTCATACCGATCATCACAATACGTACAGTGAGTATCGTCTGGTCTTACACAGTGGGAGTGACTTTATACACAAGTTTGTAGGGGCCAGCTATGCGAGTAGTGTCATAAACCCACATGAATGTACATATGTACATCCAATTATTGAAGCGCAAATGAACATGCCCTCGTTCGAAAATGGTACACACGACCGAGTTAAAACTTATGTTCGTCGTGATGATGTAGATGTGACTGTGAGCATCATGCTATTCCGGGTCTAAATCGCCTCGGAATGCAAAGTAACGTCAGCTACGGTAACTGACAACGCAGAAGTCCCCGGAGGACATCTTGAGGGGCCGACAGAAACTTCGGTGGACACTGGGAGGCCTACTCAGAAATACTACCTCCAACACTGCTGGCTGATGATTCCCTCGATGACAAACGACAACTGGGTGCGTCGATGGACTGGAAATCGAAGTCACACTCACTGTGCAAAACTGGACACATACTGTACGTCCTCAGATCTAGTCACACCGTCCATGACCAATCCCAGCCATTTTCAACCCTAAATACAGTGATTCAAATCCTATGAGTACAGAAATAAACTTTTGTGAGTGCAGAAATATACCGACTCATATACAAAGTCTTTGAACCCCACATTGTAATGAATTTTCAATTACTTTCTATGAACACTTTTTAACGATCGGTGCTAGTGATTGAATGCAAAGTTTATAGTATAGTAGCGTCAAAGATGTTGTAAGGATAGTCACAAGATATTGATCCGGATATGCGATATGTTGAACGTGTCTTTATCAAGTTAACTTGTTGTGTGACAGGATACCACGCTGAGTATATGAAGCAGTGATGGGATGCAAAGATTATGCAAGGAACTGAATCCTTCATGGACCATCGTAGCCCCAGCACATACATGACGCAAGGGTTATAGACAATGTGTCTCTTGCAACCGGCCCACTGCCTGACATATGTTCATATGGACACTCGGGCCGTAAACCCTAAGAAACCATATTCGCGTTACTTTCATGGTACCTAAGCCTCAGGCCGTCGAGTTTCTTGTTTTTTTGGGATCATTTAATTACATTTAGGCTGTCGAGTGATCAGGATAGAAGTAGAGGCTACGTGGTTCAGTCGGCAGGACACATATTCTCTTTTCTCTTGATTCCTTGAAGTATGGGTAATTCTAGTGCTATATATATCCATTGAAGGCCCGTAACCCAAATTATTCACAGGCTCATTGCTGGGCGAATATTTGATTGTTAATCCCGTGTTACCTGTTAGAACGCCATTGTCCAAAGTTTACTGAACAATTAGACTATAACTGAAAGGATGGTGACAAGTTATAGATGTCAAGGGCTAGTGATATGGCGATCTATAGAGAAGCGGAAAAAAGTGAGGAAGTAACGTGAAATATTGAAGGAAAGGAAAAATGTAGATTGTTGCAGAGAACCGGTACTTTGTTGAAGAAGGTTGTGGCTGAAACAACCTCAAAACAAGATAAAACTAAATGCAAGGAATAATCACGGCCAACCCTAATCTGAAATATCTCCTGACCAGTAGCATCGGTCGACAGAAGGCTGTCTAATTACGGCGGGGAGTACACCAACCCATAGATCGCCCCAGAGGCTACGCCAGTCTTCCACGGGAGGAAGACTGATGTTGTCTCAACTTGATCACGGTACATGTATCCTCTACTAATAAAAAGTCGCACATACCACGATAGCTCTACGTGGCTCACCAGCCACTGGCTCCCTTATCAAGTATCCGTACGTGTTAAGGTTTGCAACCCTCTAGTCTTTGTCTAGTACCTGGTATAAATCCCAGGCAGCCCCCACTCTGCAGAGTTTTCTTTTCTTTCCTTGTCTTCGCTAACAAAGTCTCTGTTTCCCGCATGCAATGTCTCATTTCAGACTAGCCCTTAACAGGCAGTGCCGGCAAATATCAGAGTCCACTTTTTTCGCGAGGAGCCACGCTTGTATCTAGTTCCCTTCTCCCACGAAGAGAGGGTAGAAGGCCGTTATTAGTGAGCGAGGGCTTTTTATTGGCTTGCGTATCGCTACTTTGGTACTGCCCAACCTGCTGTAGTTTTTGCCGCGCCAACCTTCGGGTTTATTCGAGATCGGATGGGTGAACTCTGCTTGCCAGTCCCCCGTTGCGTCTTCGCGCACGGTGCGTTTGATACAGCTTGCCGTCACCTTGGGTTTTTCACTGAAAGCGAGTTGTAGAGCGTCCTTGACGCTCTGGTCGACGAACTCGAGACCTGGAATTCCCATGTGACCTGGGCACCACCGAACGATGATTTTGACGGCGTTGACTGGGGGCGGGAGGCGGCAAACCCTTTTGGACCAGCAGGTTGGTTCTTCTAGGTGGCGTATGGCTGCTTGGCTATCCATGAAGATGTAGGCTGTTGATGTACCATCTTTTGAACCGTCGATGTAGATGACGTCACAGTCCTCTGACGTGTTCTGGTTTAGTTCCATTCGAAGTTTGAGGTGGGCGGCCTTTGCTTCCTCCTTGTACAGTTTTGGGATAGATGTCGTCAGTAGGAGCGGCGTCCGCCATAGGGCGTCTCACTCTATTCTATTCCGAATAACTGTAGCGTGGTCGGGTATGGTTTATTGGAGGGTAGCGGCGAGGAACTGGATCTGTCCGACTGGGCTAGCTGTTACACAGCCAGTGCTGTCGAAGGCTCCGCTGGAGATGAAGGCTTCAGGTGATGTCCGCATGTGAGCGCAGACGGGTTGGGACATCGCAAAGTCGAAAACGTGTGCGGAGGAGAAGAAGAGGAGGTGTTCCATGCTCTGTTCGAGTGTCCCAAATTTAAGTCGGCAAGAAAACAGGCCTTCGTGTCTATGGGAACCTGTGAGGAGGGGTCGATGGAGTCAGACAGAATCGGACAGTAAAGACAGGTTACAAGCAGCTCGATGAAGAAGCAGGCTAAGCTAATCAATCAGGTCGAGCCGGTAGTGGCTCTTTATACTACGATTCTCGCCCTCAAAACACACTGCATCATTTCCTAAATACTTTGATGATGACGTCAAAAGACTTGTGGTGGCGAATGAGGACGAGCTGATGCCTCAGCGTGGCAAAGAACGATGTGATGGTCTTCGGTGTGGCGAGGAAAGGTGTGACGGCTGATACTTCAGCGTCACGAGAAACGATGATGTCACAGCCAAAGTCTATTGGGGTTGCAAACCCTAACACGTAGCCCTAGCCACGAAGAACAGGCGTTATACTCTCCGAGTTCTCGACTTCCTAATGCACCATCCCATCCGCCGCCACCTTCCGTAGTTGTGTGCCAGCCAACACGACAGTCTCGAGAGACAGAAGATAATGAGAAGCGCCATGGCGGGAACAGATTCCCATGGTAACATCCATTCCCAAGCTGTCCAAGGAGGACGCTACAGCAGCACACCTGGACCTTTGCAACGAGCTCGAAGCGTTGGCCCTAGAAGGCAGCGACATGATAAAGTATTCAGTCACGTAACGAAGTCGGGAGAACCATAATCATCTTCTCCCTCTATTTCTCTATCTAACGGTGGTTCTAGTACTATATATATATATATGACGTCAAAGGTTCCTAAACCTGGCTACTTGGACGCTTACCCCATAGGGGTGAGTGTTGTTTGATATGATTGAAGACAAAAACCGATGATTTCTTAATATTAAGTTTTAGCTATAATGGGCTAGCCTCTATCCAACTAACTAGCCAAACCTTGATGTTAGGGTTTGCAACCCTCTAGGCTTTGCCTGGTACCTGGTATAAATCCCAGGCAGCCCCCACCCTGCAGAGTTTTCGTTCTTCTCCTTTCTTCTTTAACAAAGTCTCTGTTTCCTGCATTTAACGTCTAATTTAAGACTAGCCCTTAACATCACTTTGTTCACTCTTCACTCTTCACACTACGACTACGACTACGACTACGACTACGACCACGACCACGACCACGACCACGACCACGACCACGATCACGACCACGACCATGCCTCCCCCGGATTCCGCCGACGCCGCCCCTGCTGGCCAGTCTGTCAGCGAGCAGTTCGTCAAGGAAGCTGCTCAAACGTCCGCTACGTACCTTCATTATCTAAAAGAACTCCGTTCCGCCGTGATCAACAACGGCGACGACCCCAATGATATCGCTACTGTGTTCAAAGGCAACGTCGAAGCACCCAAACGCAGCCGCGTCACGCTCCCCACTTTCAACGGAAAATTGGCTGACTTTCCTACCTACATTCAAATCCTGAAGATGACTTGGAGAGTCGAGCACAAGAACGGAGTGTCGGACTACGAGTTCATCGCCAACATGCTCGCCCGCCTAGAAGGAGATGCCGCCAAGTGGGCTGCCCGCACGGTCGAGAGTCTTAAGGAGCAGGTCTCTGTTGCTATGATGGTGAGACTTATGCAAGCTAAGTACGTTGATCCTGCCGCCGCCAGCCGAGCCAAAGTTGAACTCCGCAATCTCAAGCAAGGTCGGACTCCTCTGATTGACCACATCCAACGTTACGAAAATCTGGTCGAGTTACAAGAGTCGCTTTCCAGCGAAATAATGGAGGTCCTGTACTTCCAACTCTCCACGATGCCTGCAGACTATGACGGCTGGCGTAACAAGCTTGTCGAGATTGTTCAAGGGATGGTTGCTTTGAGACAGCACCAGACTCGCCATGATGGGCCCAACTCTCGTTCCGCTTTCCGCGGTTTTTCTCACCAATCCCTTGGTGCCCATCATTTCCGCCAGTCTGCTGCTCCTCGTCCCGCAGCTGCCGCTTCTCCTCG
>JSUI01006217.1:0-27656 GCA_000833645.1 Huntiella omanensis | reverse complement strand
GATTGGCGGGATGGCAGTGAGAGGCTCGGCACCGCCAGTATGTTGGGGCGAAAGATGGATGCTCGATTCAGCAATATCTTCGAGGCGCATAGTAGCAGCCTCGAGCCTGTATATAGAAAAAGCGCATCGTTAGCAAGATATGCGCCACTGAATTGGGAACCCGTCGAGGCAGGGTATTTGGCAAAATGGGCGTTTGTAGCTAGGTGGGGGCAAATTACCGCTTGATGAGGGTTGTCAGGTTATGCATAGAGTTGGCCATGGTGGGCAATGGGGTTGTCGATGATTTTACAACTCGAAAATGGTTACTGAGCGAGAGACAAGGCGAAGAGATCCAAGTCAGAGAGACACGGTAATGCGACTAGCGCTTTGGGATGTTTAGTTCAAAGAAAAGGCTGTGTGTATTTAGAGATGGCCCCTGGTGTATCTATAACTGGGTCTGCGCCAGGCGACGATGGAAGGACAAGTTATAAGTTAAAAAAGCACGTCGCAGTATCAAATGGAAAGTTGGCGATGACGATGCCAGACATCAGGAGACCTCGTTATAGCTCCGCCAGATATTCGCTTACAGTTGGGCTACCAGGCACCAAGCTACAATCAACTACCTAAAGCTTCTGGTGTCGAACGGCACTTGCGCTTCACTCCCTCTGGCTTTCTCCCAATGAAATGCGATTCTGTGGGCCGCAGAAGGCGCTATTGTTACAGTGCATTGACTTGACCATGCGCATAACAAACATCACTTCAGGGGTGTGGTGGGGGAGCTCATGGCGGTATGGTGGGGCTCGGGAGTTTCTAACAGCACCAAATGGATGATCCGAATCGAATAAGCTGTACGAGCTGGCAATAGTATCACAAGAAAGTCAACCCGAGGAGCTAGAAAATGATCATGTAAAAGATTGATGGGATCTTATAAAGCGTAAATACGTAGTTTCCCACTGTACCCTTTCTCACATGTCGGAATCTGTGAAACGCATCAACCCTAGTTTCAACGCCATCTCCTTCCTTCTCACGCTTACGAACCCAGCATCGTGGTGGCTTATATGGATCCTTTGGTGGTAGTAATCCTGTCATGGTGATGTAGTCTCTTATCGTGAGACAGTCCGTCTTGAATTATATATCTTCGCATACAGAAGGCAATATACAACGCCTCAAATTTGGTATCATGTCTGTCGTCACCTCACCCGCCATCGAAAATGATGGGCAAAAGCAATCCGTAGATTTCGTCACATTTGGCATGTTCATCATCGGTACGTAGTCAACCCTAGGATATTGCCATATCATACTAACTTCAAGATAAGATGAAATTGAGTTCCCCCCACCGAAGCCTCCAGTCCATGACGCACTTGGTGGCGCCGGAGCCTTTGCAGCTCTCGGAGCTCGCATCATGTCGCCAGCCCCAAAATACAACAAGACAGTAGCTTGGATCGTTGATAAAGGTCATGACTTCCCAGAGTCACTGCAAGAAACCATCGACTCTTGGGAGAGTGCTGTTCTCTATCGCCAAGATGACTCTCGTTTGACAACCCGTGGGTGGAACGGTTATGGAGAGGCCGAACACCGTGCCTTCAAGTATCTGACTCCCAAGAAGCGCCTGACGGGAGAAGATCTTACTCCAGAAATGGTCATGTCTAAGTCTTTCCATATGGTCTGCTCTGCCGCACGGTGTCGTCAACTTGTTTCTGAGGTCAATAAAATGCGGAAAGATCTATCACCCGACGGTACCTGGTCCCCGCCAGTCTTTGTTTGGGAGCCAGTCCCGGATCTATGCACCGATACTGAACTTCTTGACTGTATCCAGACATTGAGCTATGTTGACGTGTGTAGTCCCAACCATGCTGAGCTTGCTGCGTATTTTGGGGGTAATGGACTTGACATCAATGGTGATATTTCTGAGGCGCAAGTTGAGAAGAACAGTGCCGCATTTCTGGCAATGGCACCTAATTCGGGATGTTCTATTGTTGTCCGCGCTGGCCACAAAGGCTGCTATATCACGGAAAATCCTAGTCAAAAGACACCCAATGTTCGGCTATCTACATGGATTCCAGCATACCACACAGATGCAGCCAAAGTTGTCGATCCCACTGGTGGTGGAAACACCTTCCTCGGAGGTCTAGCTGTCGGTCTGGCTCGAGGCCATACACTTACTGAGGCCGCACTATGGGGTTCCGTGGCTGCCAGTTATGCTATAGAGCAAATCGGAGTTCCAAGCATATCACAAAACAGCAGTGGAAACGAGCTTTGGAACTTAACAAGTGCCCAAGAAAGATTACAGGAATTACGGGTTCGCGCAAAAGTGTAGGATGTACACAATTACATCCTTTTAGTACATTAGATGAAACATTATCTAGATGAAGAAAAATCGTGCTATTCATAACCCAACAAAATAAACGCCCATACATGTAAATCTCCGCAATTCCTCTCTTAATCCGTGATACTTCTTTACATCTTGATGACCTCTTGTTGGTCGGGGATGTACCTATCGTTAAAGTTAGTATGGAGATTCTGACTAATGCGTGGATGAAGGGGATTACATACATAATCAGGCCAATGTCACTAAGCTGCTGCAGGGCAAGCTCAGTTTCGCCACTGCTGAAGGGTCCGCCAACGCTGGACGAAACATTCATGTTGATAGCAGCCATGATGTCGGCCACCTTGGCTGTGTCATCGGCACTGAACAGCGGTCCCATGAGCAACCGACCAAGGTTTTGCCGGAAGACGTTGAGACGAGCGGCTGTAATAGTTGGGGGTGGTTGAGAAATTGCCATAGAAGCGGTAGACGCCGCGAGCGCAGCAGTACTTTGTGATTCCACTGCCATTTGTGATGATGGCATTGATGAAGCAAATGACATGTGGGGATCGCTCGACTGTCCGCCCATATGGACTTCTTGTTGAGCCATAAATTCGGGGACCTGTGAAAGATCCGGGACGGCGTTTGATGGCGCGGCACTCGTCATACGAGTATTTCCACGGGTCACGCGGCTGGAAGCCATAGACCCAGACCGGCCAGTCGATTGCGGGATACCTTCATCATCAGAAGAGGCATCATCGTCCTCATCTGAGGACACAACTTGCGTGTTGTTGACTCTACGTCTCTTCTTGCGGCTATCATCTTCCAAGACTTCCTTGAACAGAGCGAAACGAAGAATAGATTCGGCAGCGATAGCATCTTCCTCCTCAACTCTCATTGACAAGCGAGACTTGGCGTGAGCGGTAGCTAAACGAATAAGAGTTTCCAAAGTACGAACAGTCAAGGGACTGGTGCGACGCTGATTGCCCTCCAAGTCGTCGTTTCTCAAACCGACATAAATGTCACTGATGCGCGCAGATGCTTCCTGGGTGAGAACGGGCTTACGAGACTTGGCGTACTGGATGTACTTCTTCATAAAAGGAATGCTGAGAATTTCAGGTTTGCGATTGCCTCTACCACGGGGGACAGGCACACCAGCGTGAAGCATAGGGTCATATTTCTCGAAAACGTCGGTGGGTTGGTTGTTGTTCGTATCCTTCTCAACACCGACAGCAAGAGACTGCGCCGTTTGCTCGCGGACAGGCGCGCCTTCTTCAAGACCCGGTGCCCGATAACGGTGCATGCGAAGCACGTGCTCGGAAACTTGACGATCACGAGTATCTTCGATATCATCCGTGACAACAAAGAGCAAATCAAAACGAGACAGGAGCGAATCGGGAAGAGCAATGTTCTTGTGAGGATCCTTATGGGTATCGTATTGACCAAAAATGGGGTTGGCAGCAGCAACAACACTGCAGCGAGCATTGAGCGAAGTGTGAATACCAGCCTTGGCAATGGTGACAGTTTGCTGTTCCATAACTTCGTGGATGGCTACACGATCAATGTCTGACATCTTGTCGAATTCATCAATGCACACGACACCACGATCGGCCATAACCATGGCACCAGCTTCGAGTCTTCTCTCTCCAGTCTCCTTATCTGTAGTAACAGCTGCCGTCAGACCAACACCGGAAGATCCTCTACCAGTGGTGGCAATAGCCAATGGAGCGGTGTTTAGGACGAAACGCAGAATTTGTGACTTGGCAGTAGATGGATCACCGACCATTAGTACGTTGATGTCACCTCTCAAATGGGTTCCGTTCTCGAGGTTCTTCTCTACACCACCGAGAAGCATCAGAAGAATCGCCTTTTTGATGTGAGCGTGACCGTAAATTGAAGGGGCCAATGATTGTGAAAGAAGGTCAAGCAAGTTCTTCTTTTTGGAGATTTTGGTAATAAACCGGACATCAGTATCGGTAATAGTGGCCGTCGCAACACCACCAGTAGACTTGGATGACAAGAGCACAATATGGTTGGCGAGAATGAGCGTCTTGAATAGGGCACTGTTGTGGTTGGTGTTACGGTTACCGAGAGTTCGGTAACAACCAACTAACTGAATTCTGTCACCGGGCTTGACCTTGTCAACGAGATCATCATCAAGGATGACATCAATACTACGAGGAAGTTGACCGGCAGGTGCACGTTCGGGCATCTCTTGAATAGAGATGGTCTGATGGTCACGGTATACAGAGTAACCGTACTCCGTGATCAATGGGTTTCCATCCTCATCCTCGCGCGGGTAAACACTAGTTGTGGCAGGACCATTGGTCATAGTTTGATCCTGGTACTCGCGGAAATGGAATGTGTTCTTGTTCTCGTTGTAATGCACACTTTTAACCACCTTGGGTCTAATAAGCGAACATCTCGTTACAATACCCTCCAATGAAACCATCTTGTTCAGATGGCGAGAAGAGAGTGTTCTTGGGTTGCATGAGTTAAGACCAAAACTACCACTCCACGCACAGTAGTACATAGTATCTGGGTCGGTCTGGTCTGGCCGGGTTTGAGCAATAGTCTGGACGATTTGTTTCAAGGCATGGTTGAAAGCCATAGTGTAATCAAACGGTTGTTCCAAGAGTCCTTCGGCGAGAAGTGGGTTGTGGTCCCGGACACGATCAATGCTAACAACAAGGCGGCGTTGATCATTTTTCAGCATCAGAGCAATCTCGGACCGGTAGCTCAGGGCAGGATTGTTGTCTAGGGCCCGATTTGAGGGGTTAGCTATTAGGCCATTCACGAATATAATACTGGGCAAGACTCACGATCCAGAAACTCCTGCGCCTGGCGCACACGGTCAATGACGGCCGCATCTTTCAAGTCAAAAGAGTCCATGATTAATTATAAATGTGTAAATTTGACAAATTTCTTAAGAAATCGAGACAAGTTGGCCTCTGAGTGGCCAGAGATACAAACAAATGTGATATCACCAACTCGACTTGAGCAACAAGTAAAAAATAGACACAAGGGTGGCCAAAAGTGAGGGGAATGCCTGTCGATTCCAATGCTCAAGCGCAACTGTTGTTTCCAAATTCCAAAGTCACAGAAAAAGGAGGGGCAACAATAATATTGGTGAAGTCTACTCTAGTGATCATAGCGCGTCGCGCGTTAAGTGGTGGGGATAAAATTGACCAATAAACAACAAGGAGTGTTTTGCGTTTTGACTGATATTTTGCGTTTATGCATGTATCGGTGCTGTTTTGGTTGCGTATATCTCTGGTGTTTATTTACTTAAGTGGTATAAGGATTCACGTTGCCCTGGTGCTGGTGTCCAGGGTAGTCACCAAACAATTGAGCACCACTTGAGTTGCGCTGGAGTTCCAGCAGGTCCTTCGAAAGTACCTTTCTCTTAGTTCCTGAGTGCATCGCTTGGGTGCGCTTAATCTATGTGTAGCGCGCTTATGTCGCCAAACCATCAGAAAGTAATGTGTGTATGTCCGTATGTATGTATATTTACTCAAAATTCATTCAAGTAGTGTAATGTAACAAATTTTTGTAGTTTCAGGAAAGTTTTTTCTTGTCGAGATTTAAATTCAGTCTCAATATGTAAATATTTACGAAATTCACTTGTTTATTTCTTCTATTTTTGCCCAAACATTCTTGGTTAAGATTCAATGTTTTTCATTACTACCGCCTTCACCTCAAAACAAAGTACAATTATGACGAATGGTAGGGTTATTGCCGGGAGGGTTTACCATGACGTTACAACACTGACAAGCTCACTGTCAGGATTGCGCTTTCAATGCATTGTTAAACACAACTTCTATATACATGCTTGCGCCGAAACTTACAATTGAATTATCTACGTTTAAGTCCTGAGTCGTTTCTACTGGTACACTTAATTCTTAACAATCGCACCATTAACTACACAACAACCATATTACCCCTGCCATGGCAGTCGGCTTGAATACTGCGCGCAATGCAGCTGATGAGGAAGCTCGCGCCGAAGTCGATGTCCTCAACTCCAGACTCGAGAAGACGGCGCAACTGACCAAGAAGATTCAGGCTTGTCTTGGACGTCTCGAAGCTACGGGCAAAAGCGTCCGAGATGTGGCTGGACCATTAAGCGGGGAGACCCGCAAACTCCAGATTCTCGATAATAGTACGAACCTTTGCTGCCCCTCGATTTCACCTGGAACCCTGTATTGACTTCTATAGACATTGATGGAATGATCTCTGCCATTGAGCGCCTCCGCCAACCCGTCGACAGCAAGAACGACGAGGAAGCTTTGATTCGGTCCGGTCCTGAAAAGGTTGGACTGTCTTCGTACCTCGCTTCCATCAAGCGTCTGTCGCAATCGGTCGCCGAGATGCAGTCTTCAAATATGCGAACCAACCAACAGACCATGTCGGATCTCTCGAGACTTGTTAATTTTGGCAACACTATGCTCGAATCCTACTTCCGGAAACTCTTACAAGCCGACACTCCTTCTGCCATCGAACCTCTCCAAATGATAACCAAGAACCGACCGTTCCCCTTGTTGCCACAAGAAAGCATGGCCCGTTTAGGGCTGATGACCGATTACATGTCAGCGCAACGACAACTTGCTAGTGTACCTTCAGCACCACAGGAAGCATCTGTTGGACGTATCTTCGTGGACACCCGCAGTTTGTATCTTACGTCAAGTTTATCTAACTTGGCCATGGCTAGTGTAAATACTGCCAAGAAACAAAACGCAGATGCTGTCTATAGGGCCGGCGACAATGCCATCGGATCATATGCCAAAGCTTTGGAAGGCATGTTCTTGGCCGAATACGATAACATTTGCAACCTGTTTCCAAGAGATGATTGGGACGCACTCTTTCAAGCTGTCTGCCAACCGGCATTGGCTGAGCTCGCTCGCACAATCCAAAGTCTCAATACTCATATCAAGTCGTATCTCGCGACGGATTGTTTCTTGGCCTATGAAGTTACAGGTATTATGGCGACCTTGACTATGACGCTAGAGGAAAAAACTGGCGACGTTATCAAGTCATCGCTGGCTGCGGCTTTGAAACCAGTACGTGATACAGCCAAGAATTCGTTGGCCGAGTTGCTGGAAGACACGAAGCGGAAAGCTGCAGCGATTCCTGCATTGCCATCAGATGGTGGATTAGTCCCTCTGGTTTCCGAGACCATTCAGCGCCTGCAAACCATGCTTGAGTTTATTGAGCCACTGAGTGGAATAATGAGGTCCTTGGGCGACGGCGGGTGGAAACCTAGTGCCGCGCAACCCACAAGTTTGGCCTCGTTTGACATTAGTGCCGATGGTCGTGAGATATTTGCTAATTACTGCATGGACACGTTTGAGACTCTGATGAAGGCGCTTAATGCCAAGAGTCAGGCAACTCTAAAGGTGAAGGCGACACAAGCTGTTTTCCTTGCAAACTCTATTGTTGCCATTGATAGAGGCATTCGCGAGTCCGGATTACTTTCTCTATTGGACAGTCGTATGGCCCATTTTGAACAACAACGCAAGAAGGCAGTGCAAATGTATGGCGACTCATACAAGGAAGTCTCTATGTACCTTCTAGATGTCATTCATACCAGTCGTCGGCCCACTTCTGGCCCATCGGACTCGGCTTCGGCCGTCAAGGGCTTGTCAACCAAGGACAAGGACAGCATTAAATCTAAGTTTGCTGGGTTTAACTCAAGCTTTGATGACATGGTCGCTAGACACAGAGCATACAACATGGACCCGCAGGTCCGTCAAATGATGGCCAAGTCTATCCAGCAATTTCTCGAGCCTTTGTACATCCGGTTCTGGGATAGATATCACGAGATTGATAAAGGCAAGGGCAAGCATGTCAAGTATGATAAAGCTGCAATTGCGAGAACCTTTGATAGCTTATACACATGAGGGGAATTTAGTAGCGAATAAACTGATGATGTCATGACTTTAAATTGAAATAATCATAATTACTATCTACACTTTGTTCCATTTCCACTGTTTTCTAGTTGCCACTCCCGAAGATGGTATCGATACGAGATCTTCGATCCCAAACAACTTGGCCCGTATCCCGTCGCTTGAAGTAGATGATACGATGCTGAGGAATAAATTCCTCGTCTGTTTGTTCGCTTTTCCAGGCATTCACTGGTCTTTCCATGTCGCCAAGGAATCGATCTTCGTAACCAACAAGGAAATCATCACTGTTGAGGGAATCATCCCATTTGATCCGACTAAGAACGTCGGTAGCAGTACGGAACTTTCCGCTTCCAGCCTTCTTTGGAACCTTCACATTGCGCGATTGTGCTGGGGGTGGGGCGCGATGTTCGGGATCGTCTTCAAGTTCATCTTCATAGTCAGAGTCGGCGTCTACGTCCCAGGCTGTCGTGCCGACCTTTGGACGCTCGTCCAAAAGAGAACCGGAAATCTCTGCTGCCGTGACAATGCTTGCGGACATCCAGCAAACCTTGGAGTCATAGTAGCGCTCGTTGGTTTTGATTTGTTCCTCGAACTTTCTCAACACAGCTTCGAGAATAGCGGCTTGGTTTGAACGTTCATCTTCTTCGACAGATGGCAATGAAAGACCAATTAAGAAGAATGTCTGTACTTCTTCTGAGTTGGCGGCTTCAGACGTGGGCATAATAAAGCGGCCTGGCCAGACACGAGCAAACAAGTTTGGGAGTTTACGTGCAAGTTCTGTAACTGTTAGTTAGTAAAATATTTCATCAATATATAATAAATTGTTGTTACTTACCAACAAGAACGAGAGCCATTCGAGACTCGATCCACCCGGCAAACAAGTCGCCAGCCCCCAGGGTCCGGCCCCAGTAGTTGGCATCGATCCTTATGTAAGAGTCATATTTGCCAATGAATTCACTTGCTCCCCCGGAGCCTAAAAGTGTGTCCCAAGACTCAGGATTAGATGTCAAGATATCCCGAGCTCGGGCAATTTCAACAGCCAGCACCGCGACAGTTGGGACAGAGGCTATCGCTGCCGTGTTAAGAACAGGTGTATGCCAACCAAGAAGACACAAGGCTTCACGGAAGCTGCGCATGTATCTTAAGTTGGTGTGGAAATACGGGTCGAATATGATGTCATTTTTCCAATCTCTCTCAGCGTAGTGATTGAAAAATGTGAATAAGAGATCAGGGGCGGTAGGAGTTACCCCTTGATGAGACAGCTTCTTGCAAATTGGTACTAGAAGTGCGCAAATATGGATTCCCCCGAGATATCCAAACTTGGAAGCATAGATTCCCCGTTTCTTGGCCCAGGTCTTGATAAAGATGCATGCTGTTCGGAACACAGAGATATCTGGGATTGACCGGAGCAAGTATAGTGAGTCTCGGGCCGGTTTTAGTTTTGCTAGCGTTGCTGCGGGAAGATTCCAGATGGGATCTTGGGTAGGCTTTTTGGAAATTGTTTCCCAGCTATCATGCAGGTTAGTATATGTTAACGGGTGTAGAGTATAATAATTTCTTACGATTCAGCAATGCCACGTGCCTGGCAGTAATGCAAGTCGATGAGGACCCCCTTGTACTGCAACTCTAGCATGGTTCCGGCATTTGCTTTGACTTTGCGGAGAACAGAAAATCCATCAGGTGCAGACCGGGTAATTTGTTGCAAGAACACGGAGAAGAACACCTTTGAACTGAAAGGACCGATGCAAATCAAGTCTATATCAGAGTTATCCCCCCATACCCCAAGAGCATATGAACCAACTGGTACCATAACAAATGGAACTATATCCCCAGAAGTTGAGACTGGTACACTGGCGTTGATTTCAAAAGCCTCCAATGCCATGGACTTAATCAAAGCTAGAGCATCCGCGCGAATCTGTACAGCATTATCTGTAGGAAAACATCCCGACCTCGACAAAAACGCAACCAAACTATCAGTTGATTGAATATCACCCGACGCTGGAGTGAAAGTGACTTCCGGGGATGTAATCGATGACTGATGCCCACCAACACCTGGCACAGGAATAGACAACAAAGTACGAATTCCCCAGTGATCACTAGGCGGAGAGTTATCAGGTCCTTCACCCGAGGGGAATCCAAACATATTGAAGCCCTCGGGGCGGAATGAACCGTCATTTCTGACATATATACGGTCGTATCGCTGCGGGCGACCTCCATTACCAGTTCCAGCTGATTGTTCAGCAAGCACATTACGGGTAGGATCAAAGGTAGCGCCTTGCTCACCCTCGTAAACAACGGTTGACTCAGATGCTAATCGGCTAGAATCAAGAGACTCTCCAATACTTAACCGTGAAGATAACCAACAATCAACAAAACCTGCCTCGCTCAACAAGTGATCAATTGAACGAAGGGCCGCTGCCGTACGCACTGAAGCTGTACCATTCTTGATAGCTTGATCAATAGTAAAGGT
This sequence comes from Huntiella omanensis, assembly GCA_000833645.1. NCBI lineage: Eukaryota > Fungi > Ascomycota > Sordariomycetes > Microascales > Ceratocystidaceae > Huntiella > Huntiella omanensis. Next base: position 16,999 of record JSUI01006217.1, on the reverse strand, counting down.
CGAAGTAGTGAGATTAAAGTCACCAGCTAGAATCCATGGCTGGTTCTGGTGGTTGGTGGCTAGATAGTCGACGATAGTTTTGAGTTCAACATGCTTCGCCTTGATGCTAGACTCGGTAAGACCCTGGCTTAGATGGCAGCACGCGACAATGATGTCAGGAGCATTTTCACGTGGAACAGTGACCACAAGAGCAGACTTGTTCTGACGCTGAAGGGGAAGTACTCGGGAGGTGAATGGAACGCGAGAGAGTACAATGATGTTGAGATGATTCAATAACGGGCGCGCGCTAGCTTGTGCAGGAGGTTTATGTGATATGTAAGTGAACTTTTTGCGAATTTCTGGAGATGCAGCCAATGCTGATGCGAAATCGTCTGTCACTTCTTGTAGCACGGTGATATCAGATTGCGCCTGGTTACATAGTAGCTGACTGATGATATCAGAGTATCTGGTGCTAGTCTCCGGCCACTTGAATTCCGCAAGGACATTATAGCTAGCTACTATAAGTTTCCCTGAAACAAGTGTTGAAAATACGGGTTGACTAGAAGGAGGTACAGTCCAAAGTCCAGAATCTTGGTCGTATGCGTAAGCAACTTGGTCTGAAGTTGACGTTGACAGCTCCTGCCAACTCACGGGATTTAACTCGGCAGGAATAGTAGTCTCCACAGTGAATGAGCTTAAATCCAACAAACCCCATATCTTCATGTATTTGGTTGAAGGATCCCGAACCATGAAAGCCAATACAGTGGGGGTCCATTCGACAACGGGGAGCAATCCTACTTTGTGACAGATGACATCTTTGAGGAATCCTGATGTTTCATCACACTGAGCGACTGTCATGTGCGGGTTATACGATTTTGAGGTCGGAGATGATTTCAAGAGTGAGCATATGGTCTGTTGAAAAGCAAAAAGTGCAGCAGTGCGGCTACTATCGTTGTCTTTGAGATAAAACAGGGGCCCTGCCTTCTGATGAAATGTGCCTACATCGTTCAGCACAATATGAGGAATAGGGGGGGTGTTGGCGGCCAAAGAATTGGCAAGAGTCGTTGCAACAGAAGATAATTGATCAGGCGAAACAAAAGGGTAGATAAGATTGATATGAGGTGGCCATTTTTCCGCTGCACGATCGTATAGAGTACGCAGATGGTTGATGTCAGACCAGTTTGTCTCTGGTGCAAGGATGCAAAGACTGGATTCGTAGCTTGAGAACTCCATGATAAATAAATGTATGTATGTGTGATATTTGGTTGGGTATAAGACAACGTAAAGGATCACTCTTTTCGTGCCAAAATTATTTTCATGTAGATATATATGTAGGCAGGTGTTGACACAACATGAGTCATCACGCATGCATATACGATGCTAATTTTTTTACTATGAGAAGCATGAACAGGATTGATAGACCATGTTTTTAAAAGCGGCACAGCTTACGATTCAAGGATGCCTTTCATGGAAATCAAAGACGTGAGTGAATTATAGCATTAAATGTTTGTGCACAATAGATTTGACAGGAAGATGACAAAAATAATATAAGATCCTACATTCACTAACCCTATAAAACTGCGCAAAAACACACGATAATGTGACAACTGCTGCAACTTATGTACTCAGCCCTTTCTCTTCCGGGTCATATTTTACGGTTGATCGTTGATCGTGACACCACCATCGCATTGACCATGGTGGAATCGCGTCGACATTCACCATATCATAAAGATCAACGAATTAGCCATTACCGAGGCACCGCAATGGATGAAACTTGAACTTCCAGTAGATTGTACAATGGACGTTAAGATTCACTACTTCCGAATTTGTGCCATTTCCAGAAAGACAGTGTATTTTGAGAACGAAATGTTAGTGCGCTTAAGCAATGGAAGATTAGTATGTATGTCATATGAGATATTGGTCCCAGATTCTGACGTCATGTTTATGGTTAGTCCCTTATATGGGCAGTCTATTACGCTTTATGTATGTACATATGTACATGTGTATGTACCAAAAACGATAGTTGCGTTGACAGAGTAGTATATCTTAAAGGCGGGGTTATTTTAATACGGAGGCTAAGAACTGTGACTTCGTAAGTACTCGTTTGAAAGCTCTAGAGGGGTATTCAAAATATGACACTTGGATTCATACAATCCAAAGGGACTTTAACATGTATTTGAGATACTTGTCTGAGCACAGAATAAGGTTTACTATAATATAAATTCAGTTCCTGACCGCTGTCGGTAACAACTAAATGAAAAGACTGTACCAATCGCAGTGTTTCGAATGATTTGAATTGGTAGTTCTGTAAGTCGTCAAAACTCATTGTTGTTTCTGTCATCTGTTTTAACTAACAACGTTGAATCCAAAGAATAGAAAGTTTCTAATTTACAACATGTTGCATAAATGTTACTAGTAAATACATACATTGTAACGTGTATTCAATAGCACATTAGCCTAACAGGTCTGGCGGCGCGATGAGTACTTGTCATATACGAATTGTACTCAGAGGAGCAAAAACTATAAGTTGATCGGCGAAGAGACTCACATGCCGACCCTACAGCACAATCTACCGGTATTAGTAGCCTTCCTGGTAGACTATCAGACCCAATGGACAACTGCGGTTGATTGTACTGTGATTTATGTAGGCTACAACCAAATCTGAAGTTCATAAATGTGCACAATGTGAAGACAGTATGTTTAAATAAATACTCTTCGAAAGATATACAAGTGTGGTAAGTTTAGAAAAGCCATTCATGATGAGTCATCTGCAAAGGCCCCGGCGTATTCATGCCGTGGAGCTATACCTAAAGATTCAAACCAAAGACACCTAGGAAGCAATGAAACTTATCATCCAAGTATGTACTAGAATTAGAACTTCATGGCCGTTACAAACTCATATACACAATGCACTACAGACCTGCATAGTGCTATGAAAGCTAGCGTTCTCATCCAACAAAAGAATCAAGTAAAATACGCCACACTCCACTACTTTTACTCTCGAATGCAAACGACGCCTTCAAATATGCACCTACCAATCCAACCTAGTAAGGCGTGGCTATCAAAACTTACATTGACTCTACCAAATACACATTGCAACTTGGATCTCATATGCGATTTATATATATTCCCTTATTTAATGATAATATATCTAACTTAAGTGGTTCACTAAACTACATAACATGTAACATAAGGCTAGGTTTTTTACATATGAATAAAAATATGTAGATGCAAGCTTAATCCGTCTACAGGGGCCTTTTTGTATTTTATATACTTGGGAAAAGAAGGCCGTAAAATCTCCATTACCTTTGACGCATTGTGCGTCACCCCTTCCAATATGTTGTGTAGTCTAATGGCAAAGGTTCCGCGAAAGTGGACGTAAAGACCAATAGTTACTAGTATGCAACGCCACATCGGACAGCCCTCTAACGATCATGAAATTGTCACGTAGAGGTCATGGAAGTTGGCGATTAGATCAATAAAGTCAATGAAAATCAAGTGATCATGACCAGCAAATGCCAAAAAGCACATTTATATCCCACACATCCAATACCGCAGTACCACATTTTGCCACTTCCATTGAAAATACCAATATGCACTTTGGATAGCTTCGATTAGTTAAGTTTGTGTCTCGCAGAACAGTCAGCCATGCCCACGTGGAAAGACTTAATTGCAAAACATCATATTTGCCTTGGATGAATCAGGTTGTTTGCTCAAGCATGAAGGCCATGTAGGTCTTAGCCTTTCTTATTGCTTAAGAAACTAGTTTTTGCAGTGAGTCGTACATACCTATGAAATGCTTGCCATTACCAGCTCGTGAACTTGCTTGAACTCTCTTATTAGATGGCCAAATCATGGAATAAGGTAGACTAAAATAGTTCACGCTCCCTCTTTAGAGGCGAAGCATTCGAAAATTCAAACATTGTAATAATCTTCTTGTTTGATGGCGTACCAAAGACTCAAGAAGACTGAAAACGTAGTTTACATGGTTTCTATTCCCTCCAACGCCACTGTACTCAAGATCAACTCATGCTATTTTGGTGGCATCAAGACCATATCTGCAGACGATATCTGTATGAGTACCGAGTTCTGGGAAAATCCGGGGTATTTAGATATTGGCAGAGTTAACAATTATTGGCCGGCAGGGACTTGTGGAGCATCTCAACCTCCCAGTACTAGAGCCTGTGTGAGTAGTTCTTAATATTTCCCTTTTGGGACGTCTTGTGTAACTATGGTCAAAAACGAATCTTGTTGAAAGAGGAGCTCAATCGGGGGTACCGGTCAAGTAGGACGGAAACGGAGAGAGGCATGAGAACGGAAATAGACATGGAAATGAGACAATGATCTCAGGCAACAATCAAGCACGCGGATAAGTGGGAAGTTGGATCAGCATAAGTGAGGGTGGATATTACCTAAATCGTAGATACTTGAAGAACACAACACAAGTTTAACCAAAATTTATCAAGTCTTTTTTCTTTTGTCATTACTCTCATGCCAACAGAAGCCTATGGAGAGATTTTTATTCATAGTAACGATAGCCGGAAACATCACAAAACTAAACGAAACTCGCAACTCATCATTATTCTCTCTTTCTTCCCTTCCTCTGTTCATTCTACTCCCCCAAAGGATGCTCCTTCGGCTTCTCGCGCACCTCGTAGACCGCCCTCAGAGCACCCACTGGCGTTCAACTTTCCTCCGTACAACGCACCTGCATTCACTCTATCTTCTGCTATATTCCTCAATCCCCCTCCTCGATCTATTGCTTAGTTACAAATCCTGCAACTTTGACCAAGGTAGACAGTGCCTTTTTGCCCTTGCTGCTTTGAGATAAGACCTCAAGCCGAGGGAGTCGGAGTCCCATTGACTTCAAGGCCTTTGCTTTCATCGACTTGAATCTGGGACCCTCAAACAGCACATGAGCCACCTCCTCTTCCTCTCCTCTGAACTCTCTGCAGACGGCATCATCCCTCTTCCGGGCGTTTGGCAAAAAGGGTAGGTAGTAGTCTTTCTCCAGCTTCAACTAGAAATAGGTTGAGCTGAGTGCCTTCGTGGCAGTTCACAAGTTGTCCTTGGTGCCCAACTTTGGCCGGGTCTGCACTACCGCAGAGTAATGTCGGCCGTCAGCTTCTTGCTATTTTTTGCCGATTAGGGTATCCCGATCCCACTCCTTGAAGATATGCTCACTCATCAAATGCTTTACATGACTTAAAGAGGTGAAGCCCACCTCTGATGGTGTTTTCAGTAAGGCATTCTTGGCCACCAAATCCACCGTCTCGTTTCCTACAACGTCGTTGCGACGTAGACACCATATAATTATGGTGGCTTTGGTCTGTAGCGATCTATGTCTTTCAGGGTAGTAGTTGATGCCGCAGAATTTTTGAATAGCAGCTTGCGAATCAACAAAAATGAACTTGTTACCCTGGGTAGTTTGTAGAAATTGAACTATTTGGATGATAGCCCAGCATTCATAATCGGCAATTTCCAGTTGGCTAGGTTAGTGTTAGGGTTATAAAGAAGATCAAAAGTTTTGCTCGCCCAGTGTACGAATCTTTTGCTAAACGCTGCTAGTTATCATGGGTTTATTTTCCTTTTGGGATATCGACGAACACATTTTGTTGCCACACCTGTTATACATGTATTTCACGTTTGCACGAATGCCATGAATATTTGTGGGCCTACATTCCATATAAGTGGCGGGAGGTCTCTTTATTGACTTTTACGAACTACTCGTATCTTCACTGCACGATGTGTTACAAAGTATAGCAAGGCTGTTGACAAACTACTCTGTGCTTAATCATGATTAAATAGGAGTAGTAGAAGAACTTCGTACACGGATAACTACAGTCTTGAATATTTCCTTGTTATCGTAGTCTGTTTGCTGAGGTCGACAGAATATGGGGTCATAACCTCACACCTAGTCGAGTACCTCAGGGCAGCTGTCACAGTTTGAGTTGGTGTTGTCTTGAGTAGGTGTCACTAAGCCATTGGGTCAGCGTTGCCAATGGGGACTAAGTTGGGGTTAAGGTTGACAGTGAGGCATAGATAGAGTTATCGTGAAGAGAATTCGCGCATATTGAACTTAGAAGATTCAATCATCTATTATAATATTACAGTTTATGTGGGAATGAGAGCTCGTCAAGAGGTACTAAAAGGTACCGGAATGACTAGGGGCGTATAGGTGGGGCCGTTAGGAGGCGGCGATCATAGATATACCCCCGGGTGGACTCTGGCTGGGAGCCACCTATAAGTAAGGGTGAACATCCCGTACCTGTATGTACATAGAACTGCAAGACAATAACTCTTTTAAACTTGAAGTTTGACTATTTGTCATTGACCTTATGTTTCTATAACGATCCCAGGGCTTGCTCAATTACATGTCTTTGCAGCAGCCCTATCTCGCCGATACTGTGACTAATTTACGCACGCTGCCTGAGACTCCCACCGCCAACGCTCACAAAACCCTCTTCACAGTCTCTATTCCTTGCATATATCGACGACATCACAGTTGCTGTCGCCTCTAAGTCCATCAAAACCAACTGCCAAGCACTGAACCCTCATGTTGAGCACCTCACGCAAACAGCCCTGGAAGAAGGCATCGAGTTCGAACCCTCAAAACTAAAACTCATTCACTGCGCGAAGTCTGCCAAAGCTAAAGACGCTTGCGTCAAAGTAAGCGGCCTCGATATACCGCTAAGTGAAACAGTGAAATGGTTTGGGTTTGTGATAGACCCCCACCGACGTTTCAATCAGCATGTCAAGGAACGCGTCCGTAAAGTCAATGCCGTATTCAAAGAAATTATCCGCTTCACCGGCCAACGTCGTGGTCTCTCTGTCAACGCCATCCAACAACTCCACCAAACCGTCATCATGTCCATAACCATGCATGAGTCAGAACTGAAGTGGACAGTCAAAAAACTGGCAGGGCTTACCGGAAAACTCGACAGTCTTCAGTACCCCGTCTCCAAGCAGATCTTGGGCACCAGCCGTAGCACAGCCAAGAGAGCACCAGAACTGAAAACAGGGGTAGTGCCGATGCCACTTGCCCTAGCCCTCGAGAATATGATGTACACTCTCCGAGTGTTAGACTTCCCTATATACCACCCCATTCGCCGCCGTATACAACCGCACTATGACACATTGAACTCGGAAAACGATTCCAACCACATTAGTTGCACTCCGATCTCGACGATAGATCCAATCCTGTGCTCCGCCGCCATCTTCCGTAGTTTCATACCTCACGATACGGCAATTCTGTGGAATAAGATTGAGTTGGAGGCTCCGTGATACGAATCTAACCCGCTAGCCAACAGCATCCCTGACTTGTCAAAGGTAATTGCCGCCGAAGCACACCTGGATAGATGCAAGAAACTGGACAGAATGTCTCTAGAAGGTTGTGACATCATCTACACCGACGGCCCGAAAGAAGAAACAGGATTCACATATGTACTCCCTAGATCACTTCGGGGGCCAAGCCACCATCATGACTGAGTATCCAGCTCTGGATGAGTCCGTGGAAGTCGCCGATCGCGAGTCATTCGCTCTCCTGCTCGCCATTTCCTAAGCCCATTAACGACCTATAATCCTCACCAGGGCGTTTTCGATGGCCCAAAAAAATACCCTTGTTTCGGAATAACCCTTGCACAGGCCACATTTTATAATACAAAAACGGCAATTTTATGGTGCCACAGGCTGACCATGCATGCAATTATTGAAGACCGTTTGGCATGAGTTGCAGCTAAAAAGAACTTAGAAACTTTCACAACTATTTCACCCTCAAACATGATTCATGAAAAAACTGACAATTTCACAATTTCGAATGAGATAGTTTGGAAATAACGAAACCATTCAATTAACGAAGACTAACTACTGAACACAGGCAAAAACAACTATACAAACACCCTAAAAAGAACTATACCAAGACCTGAAAAACCATTAACAAAGACTTCAGAAAGTATCGGATGCAAGATACTGGTAGTACTTGGAACCTGGGGGAACACTTCTGTCCCAAGTCTTCGTTCTCTTGCCTTTTCTGAAGAACTTCTTAGCCCCTTCAAAGAGCTTAAAGAAGGGCTTTAGCCGGCGACCCGCGTCCTTGACATAACCCGCGGCTCCACGGCTTTTCTGGGTTTCAAGGATATCGACATGTCACCTTGCCTCAGCAATGAGGTTTTCCTGCTCGGAAAGTGGCATGTCATTATCTGAATCGGAGCCATACCAAAAGGAGTCTTCACTGGAATCCAAATCATCAGAACCAGTGTCGTCTTGTTGGTACTCCCTGCAGCTAAAGTCGTCCCCAGAAATTGAGGAGGCAGCAGATTCGTCGTCATCACGATAGAAATCCATGTCACCACTCCGGAATTCATCCCTCACAGTCAGCCGCTCGTTCTTCCAGTAAGGCGGTTCGCGGAGCCGGCAGACATTGTCCGAAAACTTGGTTAGGTTTCTGACTCGTTCATGGCAGTGCACCAGATGTTTGCACAGTAGAAACCGATGAAGCGAGGCCTCACCGCAGCCGCATTCTCACTTATCTGGATTTGTGTTCATGGACCTGATTTCCATGTCTTTGACAGTCATTTTTGCAAAACCCTTCCAGTCTTTCTTGAAGGTCTTACGCCAGCTCGGTCGGTATACGCGATGGTGTTTGCCTAACACCATTTCCATCTTCCACACCTCTTTCGGGATCAACTGGTTGAAGATGATCCAAGCCACTTGGTCGACCCGAGGCCGGTTAGACCGATGAAGAAAGTCATGCGTCAAGGGTTCATCACAGTGGCACTCGGCGCGATGGTGTGAACTAGATAAGGTCAGAAGGCATGTCTTTAAATCATGCCATCAGCAGCCCGGGAAATACGTACTGGGAATTGTCAAATCGTTGGCGGGAGCTTGGTTAGACAATGTGTATAGCAAGTGGGAGGGACTAGCGGGAAAGGTGTTGATGCAAGCAGTGGAAAAGATGTTGTCGTTGTTGCTGTGAACAAAGTTGCGATAATTGGAACGAAAAATTCCCCTGAACCAAATGTGTGACGCGAGTGAGTTATTTTAGGTGGCGTTCGGAGCAGCGCGAGGCCCGTGCCCCAGGAGATAGTAGATGTGTAAGTGATTTGTACCACAATCTGGTACACCCTGAACTTGTCATTTTTGTGAGACTGTAACATGGCCAACGATAGGGTTACTCAAAAACGGGTTAAATGGCAGGGAGCGCTCGAATATGCGCTGGTGAAAATCATCGAACGAGAGCCCATTATGTCCTAAATCCCATCTCCACCATACACATCTTCATTGACAGTCAGGTAGCCATACGCAGGCTCGACAAGCCGAACTACTGCACGGAGATACAGAAACCGCTGCATGGCAAGAGCAACCCAACGGAGGCCTTTTACCACCTCTTCATGAAGACAGGATGCTATCTGTAGCCTTATTCAAAGCGAAAAAAATCGACTCCCAAATGTGTAGACACTGCTTTGAAGAGAACAAGTCAGTTGAACATGTCACGCTATACTGCCAGTCTTCCTTTCCCATCAACATTATGTACGACTGGATCTGGGTGAACTACCCACTAGGCCCAAACTCTTATTCTTCGATAGAGGGAAATTACAAGGATGACCACAGGTTACCGATACAGATGTACGGGATGTTGAATGTGTCTCTGTTCAGGTTAATTTCTTGTGTCACGGGGTCCCACGCTGGATATATAAAGCAGTGATTGAATGTAGAGATTTTGCAAGGTACCGAATCCTTCATAGCCCCTCGTAACCCGAACGGATATCTGATAGAAAGGTTATAAATTATAGTTCTCTTGCAACCGGCTCGCTGCCTGACAGAAATTAGCAATGATGAAATTTTTCAAGAGTACAGAGTTCGGTGCCTATAAGTGGCCACCAACCTCCATTGTCACCCTCTCATCTATTCCCCCGGTCTCTAGCACCAACTCAAACAAAAGCACCCAAGTTCTTGCTTCCCAGGAACACCCGCCTGTAGTCAGCCTGTAGGCTATGCTTGGCTACCATCGCGCAAACCCAGCAGACAACACCAATGATTACCAAACTAAAACCCAATTTTCCCTTATCCACAACAAACAGAAACGTCGAAGGCCCCGCGTATAGATATAATAGCCTGCCGCATCTTTAAGCTAGCATGACACGTCCCTCATGAAAATAACAAGCATTTATGATCATCCAAAAAAGACCTAACACGTGACTACCTCCTCCAAAAGCAGGGTGGTAAGAGGAACGAGAGCTTTCATGTGGAGAAGCGTGATAAATCCAAGACTTGTATTCGCTGGGAACCATTCTCGCAGCTTTTGACCAGTTATATCTCGAGTGGCAGTACTGTGTAAAAGTACCCTTAGTTGGAACCCTCAGTTACTAAAACTGACAAAGTGTTTTTGAGCGTAGTCACCTCAAAGGCACCTCTCTAGTTTTCTGCAATTGCGACTAGGACCCTACTCACGAGATCACGCAAAAGTACCGAGTCAGGTCCCTGGTTTCAACATGTTGTGGTCGTTCCTTTGTACGTTCATTGTTCTCATGCGTACGTGGCGAATGTCTCGTGGGACAGAGAAAAATCAACTTCTAAGCAGATTGTTCTTACTTGGATTGGTGTGGCAAATGTCTCATGATATTCTGTATATACAGAGAGGTAGCACCTCACCCATCGAGTGATTAGCATGTCGTTATCTTGCGTAATAAAGCAGAGACTTGGTGTAATACTCCCACGCTATAAGTATAAGATAGGGTACAGTATACCACGGTCATACCACTTCAATTTTACTGTTATCCAGAGAAAGCCCGTCGTGTGGTAGCCAAATGAGACGAAAAACTATGTGCTCTCTTTGTGAGGGGTCAATGTAGTCACACAGAATTGGACAGTAAAGACAGGTAACAGAGAGTTCGATAGAGAAGCAGACTAAACTAATCAATCAAGTAGAGCCGGTAATGGCTCTTTATACTACGATTTCTTGCACTCAAACACACTGCGTCATTTCCTAAATACTTTGATGATGACGTCAAAAGACTTGTAGTGGCGAATGATGACCAGCTGATGCCTCAGCGTGGCAAAGAACGATGTGTTGGTCTTCGGTGTGGCGAGGAAAGCTGTGACGACTGGTAGTTCAGCGTCACGAGGAACGATGATGTCACAGGCAAAGCCTATTGGGGTTACAAACCCTAACACTCTTGTCATAGCTGTGTAGCTGAATATGTCCTATTGTGACTAATGATTTCAATATCATTCACGGCTTCCCTATGCCCAAATAACACGATCTATTTAAAGTCCAGCAAAAGTACCACGCGTAGCATTTAGTTATGTGTCGGGGATTTAGGGTTACAGGTCCCCGCCCGTCGGTGTGCCTAACATATCGGTGCCCGTTTGCTGAGCAAACGAGCAGCATGTTTCAGCCAGCCATATGATAGTTTTGATTGAACACTCACCGCTATGGGGTGAGCGTCCAAGTAGCGAGGTTTAGGAACCTTTGACGTCATATATATATAGTACTAGAACCACCGTTAGATAGAGAAATAGAGGGAGAAGATTATCATGGTTCTCCCGACTTCGTTACGTGACTGAATACTTCAACATTATGTCCGACAGAAATCATTAAAAATTATACTTTCATCTATATTGCTGATTAGTATACAGTGATCTATAAGGGAATGGCAAAAAGACAGGAAGTAACATGAAATATTAAAGCAAAGGAAAAGCTATCTAATTATGGCAGGGACCGTGCTACACCACAGAGCACTCTATAAGTTATACCAGTGTCACAAAGAGGATAAACTGTTGGCATATAAACTCTTTTTACGGTAACAAATTGAGTCTGTTACGTGCTTAGGGCATTCTATCTTAGCAGTCCATGTGCTGCCATAACCTGCGAGTCAGTGTAGTTCTGCACTTACAGCATCCAGATTCCTGTATTTTGGGGTCGGAAATGATTGAATTTGGTCATGCACAGTATGTGGCTGAGAACATACAGTGAAAGACTGGTCTTGCACAATGGGAGTGGCGTTATACATAATTTGGTCGGGCCAGCTATACAAACTGTGATCCGATCACAAGGTCGTAGATTTGGCTGTGGGCATAATGTGATTCAGGGGGTAAATTGGAAGATTATCCAACTTCACCTCAGCTACGATAAGTGACTACGTAGCAATGCCTGGAGAAAATCCGGACGGCGACTGGGAGAACATCCTAGCATGACTACCCAAACTTCTATATGTGGGGTTTAGTGAAAGAAAACCCTTCTGATAGTGCCAAAACAGTTGATACCACGGGTGGTGGCAACAAAGTTGATGCACTTTTCCTTCGCTGGCATAATGACAGTGTCGGCAGAGTAAGAACTAGCGGTACGGAGCTCCTAAACCTATGCCGCGGGGATGAGGGTGCCGTGGCTCGTCTTACCGTCAAGTACCGCAATGACCGACGCGGTCTGCCAAGGTATGGGTATCGTCGTGATTATCCGAGTATCAAGAGGAGGTTAAGATAGTTGTATTGTAGTTCAGTTAATGTTATGGATCAGTTATCTAACTAAAGAACAGAGAAGAGAGAGAGAGGGGGAGAGACTATATCTCCAAGAAATTAAGCGCCCGTCTATCACAATAGCCGGGTAACTGGTCGAAATGTAATCTCACAGAGCTGAACCAAGGATGCTGCGCACGGGTCACCATTGTGACGTCACCATGCTAACACATCTCCATACCCAATTGGCACGGTCTCAGTGTCGGGAAAGTCCTTACTGGTGACTCACTTCTTCTTCAGCTTATGGTGATGACTTGGAATGTCAAGTAAGCGGTAGTTTAGAAAGGCAGGGCGAGTGATTCAAGACTGAGAGCCAGAGAGAGCCATATAATGGGTCAGTGGTTCTAGATCCCCTGAATTTACAGCGGAGAATATCAGTTGGGGTCATTGGCGGTAAGATGCGGTTAATGTCAAGGGCAAGTCACGAATGGAACGTTAAATGCGGAACACAGAGTCTTTGTTAGAGAAGGAAAGGAAAGACGAAAACTCTGCAGAGTGGGAGCCGTCTGAAATTTATAGCAGGTACCAGACAAAGCTTAGAGTGTTGCAAACCCTAACAGTTAAAGCGTGCACAGATCGAAAAGTGCTCGTGAGCTGCTCTTGTGCCATTTGAGGAAATACCTTGTCGGTACCCATGGTGGTAAAATAGAACTCTACGGTGTAGTGACAGTTAAGGCTAATGAAAAATGGTGTTCCTTATTAGATAGAAGTGTACTTGATTTTTACTTTACTTTATTTTTGTATCATCTCGTCATGACGAGATTTCTGCCCCGTTTGAACCTCGGCTACGGCTAAAATCTGTCTAGTCTCAAAACCTCGGGACGTCCATTAGTACATGCTGGAATTGTATTATTTCTCCTATTGAGTTCCCGTTTCAACATTCATCTGCTATCTTCTGTGTCCACCATTCGCTCAATGCATATCAAGTATCCCGTAGATATCTTCATACAAAGGAACTGCCATCACCCAACGCCGTCGTATAACAATCGCTGTTGCTGTGGAAATGAGAGCTCGGCAGGAAGTACCAAAAAGGTACCGGAATGACCAGGGGCCTACAGGTGAGACCGTTAGGAGGCGGCGGTCATGGATATAGCCCTAGATAGATGCCGGTGGACCCTGGCAGAGTGCAAACTATAAGTGAGCGTTGATATCGCGCACTTGTAGGTACATAGAACTGCAAGACAATCACACTTTTCATTTCACAGTTGCCGTGAAAATGGTTTACGTGTCACCAGTATTTCCTCTTTGGGAGACTGGCGTAACCTCTAGAGTGGCCTATGGTTGGCATGCTCCCCGTCATAATTGGATAGCTTTCTTTACCTTTAAGATTTCAAGCTACTTCTTATCTTTTGCCGCTCTCTTAAAAATCACTGTATCAATCGCCCATATTGCTAGCATATAGAAAACACATTCGACTCAGAGTCCCGCGAGGACTGTGGAATACTGGACAGCCGGGCGAGGAACATGATTCTGGGTTTCGCAGCCAGCGACACAGTGGAGAGGATTTTAAGGGCATGTAAATTGCGGGGCGTTAAATCCGAAGAACAGAGACTTAGTTGAAGAAGACAGGAAAGAAATGAAAACTTTGCAAAGTGTGGGCCGTCTGGGATTTGTAGCAGGTACTAGACAAAGCCTGGAGGGTTCCAAACCCTAACGGTGTTACAGCGAGCCAGCATAGGCGCTACCACTATTTACCCTATGGGACGCCGGTGTAACGTTCAGGTTGGTCTATGATTCGGTGTACTTGCCGGTAAATTTAGATGGTTTTTGTCTTGTCTTGAGTTCTACACGTTACGTCCTATATTTTGCTGCTCTCATAGAGATCACCCTATCGCTGCGGGTTAACGTTACACGGAGGAGGAGAGCGGGAGCGTATAAGGCTTTGTACAAACGGAAGGCAGTCGCGGTGTACAACGGGAAAACCGACAAGTACGCCCCGAACATCAGCGGGAAGGTTGGCGAAGGTGGTGGAGATCTTTGTGAGCAAATTATTTTGCAGTTAATCCTGTCAGTTAGGATGTGAGATGTTATCATGAAGGCACAGGAAGCAATTTCAGATACGCATACGAGAACGGTCGCTCCAATCCGGGTTAAGATGGGTTACATTGGACGGGACACACTGGGTCACAGATTTCTGATCCCTTTGCACGGAAACTTTGTCGCCACGGAAGGCAGGCGAAACAGGTAGAAAAGATTTCCCGGGCACCCAGCGGACTGAAGCAATTGGAGGCTCACATTGTATGCCGTTTGAATGAATAACCGGTTGCTATCTGCATCTAGTCGAACTAAGGGCAACCACGGTCAGCGTTGCGGGCTCCATTCTCTCAGCATCTTCTCCGCTAAGGATGTCTTGAAGACGGTCCAGCAAGGGGGACAATCTCTGCTGCGGCACTTGTACCAACAGACACCAGACTTCCCGATGCCAACACAAATACAGCTACCACGATGGGGGAGCCCATACCTCAACTCTGGTTCTTAAGAACTGGCTTGTGAAGACTCTGTAGAAATCCAAAGAGACTTGTCAACAGGACCGGAGTTATTGAAAGGCCAGACGCGAATAGTACGCAAAGACGAGTGTGGCTTTATTGTTGTCAATAGCCACCCAGGAAAAGTCTCTAAAGTCCAAGAGGTTGTCTTTGAGAAGAATCAATGGACAGTGGTGTACGCTTGAAGTGCCGGTGAGACGTACAAACCCTGGAAACTACCTAAATCGCTTCGACGGTCCCCTATCTTTATTTCACATTTCCCACAGGAAAGGGCCTTCGATGGCCATTAAATCTTCTCTCCTCTCTTTCGGGGACGTTTTTACTTTCTACTTCATGGGATAAGCGAGTTTATTTTCTTTTAGCCACAAGTCATCTCACGCACCACTTCCCTTTCTCGTAGAGATTTAATCAGCTGAACAGTGACGGGTCATCACTGGCAGTTCGTCCACAGTGTTCAAAACTCCGGACTGCAACAAGTTATTTGAAGCCGATTATTACGTAAACTTAACTTCTTGTTTCATTCCTTAGTTATCAATTATTGAAAAGTCCCGCGTGCATAAGACATTAAATTTAGAGTCGGTATATTTGTACACTCACGAAAATCTATTTCCACACTCATAGGATTTTTTTGTGGGTTTTAGGGTCGGGAAATGTGTGGGTTAGGTAGTTCACAGTGTGCTTCTGGTCATGTACAGTAAGTGTCCAGTCTGGCACTGTGGGAGTCGCTTTGTGCAGAATTTCGTCGGGGCCGGCGGTGCAAGGCGTGGTCATTCCATGTGCAAACATGATCTATGCATGCGTGTAATATCCTAGCTAGATGACGGTCAATAGGACTGACACAATACCTGAGGCCCATCCCGGGATGTATGAATAGTGAAGCGAAAGACGATACAATGCATTTAAACTGAGAATGTCATCTATTCTGAAGCAATAACCTATCTGAAAGCAACCGAATTACACTGACTACCGGTTAACACACTCATTCATATCTCCGATGACCACTCCCGGGGAGAACCCGACACCACCGCAATGTCGGCCGATGCGGACCCTGGGGGCGAGCCCGATATCACCTCAGTAGATGTAGACCCCGGGAGGAGTGATCGGGTGTCCGAGACCCTCGACATGGGAGTCGAAGTGAGGACAGGGCCCGCAGGAAGAGCCTCGGCCCGAGCAACACGGTTGGCCGGTGGAGGCGCATGGAAGGCTATGAGGTGAGCCAAGCGGACCCAAATCCATTGTTCATATCCCGGATGCCATACCAGCTGCGCTTCGTCACCCGGAGGCGGCGCCACCCATGGACCGCCGCCCGGGGCCGGGATCACCCGTGTTCCGAGTGCCAAATCGGGAGTCTGTGCAGGTCTTGGTGGGATGGGGACGGAAAAAGAGGGGCCAGCTGACTCTGGTCGCGGGAGGGGTGGAGCTCCAGGGAAGTCTGAACGAATGGCAAACCTCGACCCTATTTCTTCGTCTGAGCTGGCGTTGATTTCTTGGTCTGAAACAACCGGTTCGACAGGAGGCGATTCGGCAGAGGCGGATGGGGACCTGACTGTCGAACGAGATCCTGACAGAGGGCGCTCAGAAACCACAGAGCGAGATGGGGAGGTGTCTGCTCTCTCCGCGGCGAGCTGAGTCCCACCGACATTAATGAGTTCATGCCTCACACCAGATTGCTCGACGATCAAGCTCGGGGTTGACTGGCCCGGAACCGTCCGGCTGTAAAAACGCGGGGTTGCTTGTGGGGTAAATGCCACCCCACGGCTGGTTGTCGGCGCCTGACTTCCCTGTTGCCGTCTTGTTCTCTCCAGTGTGCGGACGGCGTCATCTTCCATACGGGTACGAAATCGCGATAAACTACCTACTGTTGGCTGGGTAGGCTGGTGGAACTCGCGTGGGCTGTCCCTTGTCATGTCAACGCCATGGTTATTCGGACGCAGTCTAGGCCGACCGCGAGTTCTAGCAACATAATCTGGTTCATTGATAAAGTGGTACGGATTGTCCATCCACTGGAAACTAGGTGTTAG
>JSUI01006216.1:0-27631 GCA_000833645.1 Huntiella omanensis | reverse complement strand
AATTTCTTCGAGCAGTTTATCAACGCGCTTGGTCGAAAAGAAGCCGACCACCGAACTAGACCGAGGAGCATAAGAGCCGGTAAAATTTGACTTGGGACTAGTCATATTCCAACCCGATTGACTCTGGTCGACAGACGAGGCATGACCCGACTCCACCTCGACATTTACCGACAAAACCTTTTCAATTATGGGTTCGTGAGATGCCGAGTCTATGGCGACGAGGNATCCGAGTAGTCACCGTTACTATCCCGGTGGATTTCGATGTTGGGAATTTCTTCGAGCAGTTTATCAACGCGCTTGGTCGAAAAGAAGCCGACCACCGAACTAGACCGAGGAGCATAAGAGCCGGTAGAATTTGACTTGGGACTAGTCATATTCCAACCCGATTGACTCTGGTCGACAGACGAGGCATGACCCGACTCAACCTCGACATTTACCGACAAAACCTTTTCAATCGTGGGTTCGTGAGATGCCGAGTCTATGGCGACGAGGTACTCGGCCTCCTCCCATTCTGCGGCGAGCTCCTCGGCGGCCGTGGCAGAAAGGCCCGAGACAACCATCTTCAACATATCACTAGATGAAGAAACCGACACATTGGAATGGTCCATAGCCTTGGCAGGCCATAAGACCTTTGCATCCTGGTAGTGGAGCACGGCAGGAGCGATGGGAAGACCTTCTTCGTCAGCATCACTAGGGCTGCCGAAGGCGAAGACATCGTCGGTGTCGACGTGCCAAGGAGCCTCCGCATCCACGTGAATACCGCTGGCTCCAAGCCAAATGCTGGTATTCATCGTAACGGGGGCGGAATCACCCTCCTCCACGCGGTACAGACGGTAATCACCGGCGTTCTTAGCCACCTTCTCGTCAATCATGGCCTTGTGACTCAGGAACTCATGATCGCCGCGGTTCATTACGTCGAACCAACGAGAAGAATCCGTCCCTACAGCGGACGAGGTGTTTTTGGTTGCCATGAATTCCGAGGCACCAAGGCGGGGTGAGGTTGAAGCCGCAAAGGCGGCAGGCAGAAGGGCTGTCAATAAAGAGAGAACCCGCATTATGTTCTAACAACAGTTGGTCAAAGTTGAAATAAAGGGGAAAGCAGGTGTAACAACTGCGGAGATAATAAAAAGCTATCAGTGAAAAGGGTATGTTAGTAAGATGTGCTGTCAAGAAGGAGGGCAAGGTAACCCGAAGTAGCACCCAAGATCGTTCTATGATCCTAGTGGATATGAGGAAACGATAACGAACAAGAGTGAAGTTTATACACAACACTCGAGTTGGAATATGAGCCTTGATGTGTAGGTAAAAAAGGATAGTAAACTTACAGGTTCTTAAGTCGAAGAAGTGTGATCCTTTCAAGGTAGTACGAACTAGAGAAGATAGAAAAAGAAAAAGAAAACTGAGATACAAGACGGGGGGAACTGTCAGGTTTATATGCTGTTAGAGCAAATCCTTCACGGAAATTGATAAAAAAAATAGACTAGATAGTTTAGATCTTATCTCAAGTTATCTTGACACATAGTTCGAGGCCCACACGGAAACAGTGAAACCACCTTGCCACAGCCAGACATGTTGGGAATAGTGCTATCTCCAAGGTTCCTACAACGACGCCATGGGCCCCGAAAGCAAGTGGCCATAGATTAAGCTATGGGATGATAAGATAGACAGAGAAAGGGTTGAAATCATGGCCTCTGGCTTGATGTCTCTAGTGTTACCTCTTGGTTATACATTGTTGACATCTGTTTTTACTTGGGTACTGTGCATTACTCGAGAGTATGCAGCCTTTCAAACACCATGGCAGTCTCGAGTATCAAGGTTCTGATGTCTAGAAGAAGCTGACAAACTAGAAGGCATCCGCGTACCACTTTGTTACTAGTGCTGTTCTACCAGGGTCAGATAGGAGGTAATTCCTATACAGTAAGAAGCGAACACCCAGTGAGTAGCCATTAGACAGGACAGCGGCTGACGGAGGCCTAGAGTTACGGACACCAAAATGCTATAACCCCCTGAAGATACATTCTAGACTTGAGACTACGAGATGCATGGCCATGGGACTTCTGTTGCGGGTCGGGTCTCTCGGTTTCAAAAATGGATTCTCCCAGGAGTGAAACTTTGGCCTCCCAGATTCGATAGTCGACGCATTTGGATAGACGGATTTCCAAAAAAAACATCCATTTAGATAAGGTGCTGCTCATTTTCAATGACGCCATACTGTAGACTCCAATGATCTCGCAACCAGCCAACGAATGAACCCCAAAATGGACAGTAATAGAAATTGAATTTGCCATGGGAATCTTTAGTGTGGCCAATATCCAAGTTAGCACGTGACCTCGATGGCACTTGTACGCGTCTTTCCCAAAAGGGAAGGATTCTACCAGACTACGGCCGGTTGAGGTCTAGCTGTTGAAATCGGGACGTAAACTTTTGAGATTGTGTCATCTATGCCTGTGCCTATTGGTAGATAAGATCGCTGCTTTGGGTTAATAAGAAAAAAAGGTCAAAATCAGCTTCAGACATTCTGCCAGTAGGATGGTTATGTGGGTGTCTCGCTGTTGGTACAGCGTTGAAGCGCAATAACCAGAACGTATGTACGTACAAGTGTGGTGAATGAGTCCTTCTCCGAACTTTCGTCTATAAGAATGATCTGCTCTCCCCTCAAGTCTTCTAGTTTTCTTTCTTTCCTTTCTCCCCACATACAGAACATTCGATCAAATTACTACACATTTACCCACGATAACCTCGTGTTTACACTTTTCTACCTTTTTACCCTCTCCTTACTTGCTTCCTTGTTTCCTGTCATCATGACAGACAAAGAGAAAGCAGAAGACCATCCTCAATTCGAGGAGAAGTCCACAGTAGCTGTCCCAGCTACTGGATCGGACACTGGCGACGACGAGGACGCAGACATCGACGTTCTCATCGACGACCTCCAGTCCGTTGACGGCGAAGCCGAGGACGCCGACGCCGATGGAACCAGCACCGTTGGCGGCCGTGTCGTTCCCGAGGACCAGCTCCAGACCAGCACCATCACTGGTCTCACCACCGATGAAGTCGCCCAGCGGAAGAAGAAATGGGGACTTAACCAGATGAAGGAGGAGAAGGAGAACCAGCTCCTCAAGTTTTTCGGGTTTTTTGTCGGTCCCGTCCAATTCGTGATGGAAGCCGCTGCCCTTCTTGCGTAAGTCTTTTTCTCCGTTTGCCCCAGTACCCCGCAATCCCGAATCAATTTGGCCACAAGAATTTATTTTTCTTGTCTTAGTCGATGTACAAGCGTCGTCAACTACGTCATTCTGCCGGATGTCACCGCTTATTTTTAGAAGTGGCAGAATTCAGTGGGCATTCACCGCTTTTGGGGGTGGCAAATAATGGAGTGATAATTCCTTCAATTCGCAAGACAAAAATGCTAACATTTTTCACAGCGCCGGTCTCCAAGACTGTAAGTTTCAATGTCCTCGCTATAGGGTTCCCCCCATATGCCGATCTGTGGCAAAAATCCGAATTGCAGTTCATTTTTCTTCAAAGAGTTGAGCCTCAAAAGCTTGACCAATTGATGCGACGCTAAATTGAACTCCTGCCGGTGATCCTTTATTCCAGAATGCATCCAAGTTCCTGGATTGCGGGGTTTCACCGAGTCAGGAAGCTACATTGCTAGTGTCACGCAATTGTTCATGTTCGGAACCTGCCTTGAAATTAACTTTATTTGCCACCACTAGGGTATGTATACTAACATCATGATTCTATAGGGGTCGACTTTGGCGTTATTTGCGCCCTTCTTTTGTTGAATGCTCTGGTTGGTTTCTTCCAGGAATACCAAGCCGGATCTATTGTCGATGAGTTGAAGAAGACTCTGGCTCTCAAGGCCGTTGTTCTTCGTGATGGGCGCCTTCAAGAGGTTGAGGCCCATGATGTTGTCCCCGGTGATATCCTCGAGATTGAAGATGGCACCATCATTCCTGCTGACGGCAAGATTGTGAGCGAGGATGCGTTCCTCCAGGTCGATCAGTCAGCTATCACTGGCGAGTCTCTTGCCGTTAACAAGCGGTACAGTGATAATACCTTTGCTTCGTCGTCGGTTAAGACTGGTAAGGCTTTTATGGTTGTTACTGCCACCGGTGACAACACCTACGTTGGTCGCGCTGCCGCTCTGGTGAATCAGGCTGCCAGTGGCCAGGGCCATTTTACTGAGGTTCTTAACGGTATCGGTTCCGTCCTTCTGGTTTTGGTTGTTGCCACTCTCCTCCTCGCCTGGGTTTCCTCCTTCTACCGCTCGAACCCGATCAGCGACATCCTTCGTTACACGCTTGCCATCACCATTATTGGTGTCCCCGTTGGTCTCCCTGCTGTCGTTACTACCACCATGGCTGTCGGCGCCGCCTACCTCGCCAAGAAGCAGGCCATCGTCCAAAAGCTATCCGCCATTGAATCTCTCGCCGGTGTTGAGATTCTCTGCTCCGACAAGACCGGTACCCTGACTAAGAATAAGCTTTCCCTCGCCGAGCCTTACACCGTTGCGGGCGTTTCCTCCGACGACCTGATGCTCACCGCCTGCCTTGCTGCTTCCCGTAAGAAGAAGGGAATCGACGCTATTGATAAGGCTTTCTTGAAGTCTCTCCGGTTCTACCCCCGGGCCAAGTCTCTTCTCTCCCAGTACACCGTTGAGCAGTTCTTCCCTTTCGACCCTGTTTCTAAGAAGGTCACCGCCGTCGTCGTCTCTCCTGAGGGCCAGCGCATGACCTGTGTTAAGGGTGCTCCTCTGTTTGTTCTGTCTACCGTTACCGCCGATCACCCTCTGGACCCTTCCGTTAAAGCCGACTACGAGGAGAGGGTCGAAGACTTTGCCAACCGTGGTTACCGTTCGCTTGGTGTTGCTCGGAAGTTTGATGGTGGTCAATGGGAGATTCTTGGCATCATGCCTTGCATGGACCCTCCCCGCCACGATACCGCTCGCACTATCAAAGAAGCTCAGCAGATGGGCCTCTCTATCAAAATGCTTACTGGTGATGCCGTCGGAATTGCTCGGGAAACTTCGCGCCAACTTGGTCTCGGTACTAACATCTACGACGCCGATCGTCTGGGTGTGAGCGGTGGTGGTGACATGTCTGGTTCTGATATGTACGACTTCGTCGTCAACGCCGACGGTTTCGCCGAGGTCTTCCCCCAGCACAAGTACGATGTTGTCGAGATCCTCCAGAGCCGTGGCTACCTTGTTGGTATGACTGGTGACGGTGTCAACGATGCTCCTTCTCTGAAGAGAGCGGATACCGGTATCGCCGTCGAGGGTGCTTCCGATGCTGCTCGGTCCGCCGCTGATATTGTTTTCATTGCCCCTGGTCTTGGTGCTATCATTGATGCTCTCAAGACTTCTCGGCAGATCTTCCACCGCATGTACTCTTACGTTGTTTACCGTATCGCTCTTTCAATCCACCTTGAGGTCTTCCTGGGTCTTTGGATTGCCATCATGAACCGCTCGCTTAACATTGAGTTGGTCGTGTTCGTTGCCATCTTCGCCGACATTGCCACTCTCGCCATTGCTTACGACAAGGCCCCTTACTCCATGAGCCCCGTCAAGTGGAACCTTCCTAAGCTTTGGGGTATGTCTGTCATCTTGGGTCTTGTGCTGGCTGTTGGCACTTGGATTACTGTTACAACTATGTACGCTGGCGGAAAGAGCGGTGGAATGATCCAAGGCTTTGGTAACATGGATGAAATGGTCTTCTTGCAGATCTGTCTGACTGAGAACTGGCTGATCTTTATCACCCGTGCTTCCGGTCCTTTCTGGTCTTCTATCCCCTCGTGGCAACTCTCCCTCGCTATTCTCGTCGTTGATATCCTCGCCACTTGCTTCTGCATTTGGGGCTGGTTTGAGCATGGCGACAAGACTTCTATTGTCTCTGTTGTCCGGGTGTGGATCTTCTCTTTCGGTGTCTTCTGTGTGATGGGTGGCGTTTACTACCTGATGGAGAGTTCGAAGGGGTTCGATAACCTCATGCACGGAAAGTCTGTGAATGAGCATAAGAAGCACAGCTCGCAGGAAAACCTCGTTGTTAACCTTCAGCGTGTTTCTACTCAGCATGAGCAGGCCGCTTAAATGGGATGGATGATATGAAAAGTAATGATATTGATGACAAAAGCCGGAGTGATGATTTAGATAGTTAATGAAGGTTTTTTTTTTTTTGCAAATTGTAAAAGTATAGTGATACAGTGACATGGGACGATCTAACTATGAAGTATCAAAGGTTCAACATCACGGGTGGACCGTGGGTTCGGTCATCAAACGTCTGATAGCTTTGCCGGGACATTTCCGGTTCACCATACATCGCTTTTCTTTATAAGTTATGTTTACGCAAAGCTCTTCTACATACGACCATAGCCTGTGGAAAATACGGGGTCCCGTCTGCTCCCCCATAGTCAAGCCACAGAGCGCTGGATTAGTAGTACGGTGGGTGACCACGTGCGAATACCCGGTGTTGTATGTAATTTTTTGCCGGATCATCGGCCGTAACCCTTATTGCTCGAGATCGTTATCGATATGGTATGTCGGACCCCACTTTGGCCTGAATAGGAAACAAGTAAACAAGGGGACATCAGGCGCGATACAACAGATGATTGAGGCTGACGACGACAGTCACGAGTGTTCATGAAGCCAACATTCTTATTTTCATTTGTGAATCTTCATTTTTTGGGTGTTTTATTTACTGTATTTAATCGACATGTCGGAAAAACCGGTTAAAGTCAAGAAAAGCAAGTCGTCCAAGGATGGCGACAAGAAAACGCACAAGTTGGCGTTGAAGGGCAGTTCTCGTATGGTGACGGAGTTTGTGAGTTTTTTTTTATGGGATTTATAGTGTAGATGGATAACTGACTGGTGGAGATGTAGTTCCAATACTCGATTCATTCGATCTTGTGAGTTGGCGAGGCTGAGAGGCTGGGTTGGTGAGGGGATGCTGACGGGTTGTAGATTCCAGAGAGGTGTTTATCCGGCTGAGGACTTTACTGCGTAAGTTTGTGGGTTTGGGGATTGTGAGATGGGTGCTAACTGTTTTGTAGGGTCAAGAAGTACGGGTTGAACATGCTTGGTATGGGATGGTAGGAAGTGAAAGTGCACGGGAGATGATTCAACTAACAATGAGTATAGTCTCCTCTGATGACCAGGTGAAAGCCTATATCAAAAAGATCATGGGCCAGTTGGACAAGTGGATGCTCGGTGGGAAAATCTCCAAGCTGGTAATTGTAATCACCGACAAAGACACTGGTGAACACGTCGAGAGATGGCAATTCGATGTAAGTCTTCACCCTCATCACCCAATACCAGCCCCCTCTAACCCCCACAGGTCCAAATCTTCAACTCCAAACCCAAGAAACCCACCCCCATGGACGAAAACGCCCCCACTTCCTCCTCCGGCTCCGGTTCCGGGAGCACCCCATCCGAGCTATCGCCAGACAAAACCGAAAAAGAAATCCAAGATGAAATTGCCGCTTTATTCCGCCAGATCACCGCGTCCGTCACCTTCCTACCACAGCTGCAAGGCGATTGTACCTTCAACGTATTAGTCTACGCCGATGCAGACTCAGAGGTTCCCGTCGAGTGGGGCGATTCAGATGCCAAGGAGATTGAGAATGCGGAGCGCGTGCAGTTGAGAGGCTTTAGTACGGGGAATCATCGGGTCGATACAATTGTTAGTTATCGGTATACCGGGTAAATGGAAGTTGTGCGGTCTTGGCTGAGTAAGCTTGGATAGATGGCCTGGGTGGTTGCACGTAGTGTTTCGGTTTCTTGGTTTTCTTGTTTTTTAATACCATTTTGTCTACTGCGAGTAGTTGCCTGTGACCATGTTTTATGCACGTCTTCTCTTTTATTCCTTCCATAGAGTGTCTGTCCCTTCTACCGACACTTGATTCCATCACTTTGGTAAAGAATCACTAAATCACAACCCCTATACGCGGAGTCCCGCCCGCCCATCGCCCGGTTCATATCCCATCCTTTCACCCCTCCGTATCTATTCCTACGGCTCAACCCGACAACTACCAGATCTACAATCCAACGCAACCCATCCCATTATTTTCCCGTCATCTGTGTCCCTGTGACAAGAGGAACGATCCAGTTTCGGCCAACAGTCTCCCGATGGACGGGCGTGCAAGTTCCCCATCTATGTATAGTACCTTGGAGAACTCCATTGTGTCAGACAGATACAAAGAAGTGACAGGCGGGTTAAATGGACGGGTGAGTACAGTTGGAGGGGAAAGGATGAGGCTCAATTGTTAATTGTTTCGGATGGAGGGGGTGTATTAGGAGGGGAAGGATACTTGGGATGAAGGGAATCATTACATGTCATTTGAAGCTGATGTATTTAGCCTGAAGACACGTGGGAAGTACGGATGGTGACACTGTTCCTTTTCCTTTGAGATGTATAATGTACTTCTATATGGATATGTATGTATACTACGTAGCTCTACCGGATTATCCACCCAGCTGAAATCTTACATGTCTTCTGCTACATCTCCAACAAGAACCTACCTACACCAACGTAACTCCAAACGGAAAAAAAGCAATCTATCAAACACAACAGTCCGATCCCATATCCACCCCTCGCCATGTTCTCCAAGACCCAGAAGGCACAGAAGAGCCTCACCCGACACTCCCATCTCCTGCATCTAAGCCTCAGCAAACAACCTCCAAACTTAACCTTCTTGTACAACCAAACCCCATCACCACCATCACCAAAAAAATCCATCAACCCATCAAACCATCATCCACCTACACACATTGTACCTGCACACCAAAAATCAAACCCATCCATCCACCATCGCACAAAAAATAACCCCAACCAACCCCAACCTTAATCATCACAATAAAACCTTCCCCACAAACTGGTAACTTCCTCCTCCTCCTTCTCGTGCTCCTTTAATGCTCACGCTCATGCTTCCCCAGATTCTCCCCACAACGAACTCGGTCTAACTACGGCCCTTTTTCGCTACGAGACACGCCCCATTCTATAGAAAATCGAGAAAACAAAACTGGACCCGTGACCACATGACCTCTTCCAAAACCAGGGTCAATTTCAGAGGGCAGATGAATTGGTCAAGGGGGGGGCGTGTGGCGTGGATACTTTTTTTACGTCTGTGTCTAGACAGAACGTGACAACAGCGCTACCCAACGCTACGCTGGGTTGGGGTCTCTCCCCGCAAGATCCAACAGACAGGCGAAAGACGAAAGGATTTTCTTGCTTTGACAGCACCATGTACGGAAATAGGGGGACGGCTAAAAAGTCAATTACACCCGTTCCGCAATTCTCATTAACCCTAACTAGTAACTTGATTAAACCCTCTTGAAGAAGTAAATGTAGGCAAACTTAGCCATCTCATCCACATCAACAGCCCGGACAACCTTTTCGTCATTGAAAAGAATCCAGGCTTCCTTGCCATCTACTTCCTTGCGAATAAAGGCAACATAATGTCTGGTACGCAAAAAATCGTTAGTCAAATCGTCACACATGGTCTCATCGCGCCTATATCCCCTGTAAAACTTACCCGGTATGGATGCTGGTACCCTTGTGGCACACCAGACTTTGCAGTCTGAACTCAGCTGGCCCCTCAGTACCAGCAAGTTTCTTCTCAACATCTGCCTCCTCTACATCCAAACCTTCGCTTTCCGCTACACCTTGAGCACCCGGGTTATCGAAAACCCACATTACCGCAGCTTCAGTGTTTCCGCCCGTCTCACGCAACGCTTGTCTAGCTACCTTTTCATCAAAGCCCATGGCCGTCAGGTCGGCAATCTTATCTGGCGTAGCAACATCGGATTTACCCCCCTTCTTCGACTTCCCCGCGTCCGCTGGTAAAGGTTCATCGATATCCGCATCTNACGTGACAACAGCGCTACCCAACGCTACGCTGGGTTGGGGTCTCTCCCCGCAAGATCCAACAGACAGGCGAAAGACGAAAGGATTTTCTTGCTTTGACAGCACCATGTACGGAAATAGGGGGACGGCCAAAAAGTCAATTACACCCGTTCCGCAATTCTCATTAACCCTAACTACTATCTTGATCAAACCCTCTTGAAGAAGTAAATGTAGGCAAACTTGGCCATCTCATCCACATCAACAGCCCGAACAACCTTTTCGTCATTGAAAAGAATCCAGGCTTCCTTACCATCTACTTCCTTGCGAATAAAGGCAACATAATGTCTGGTACGCAAAAAATCGTTAGTCAAATCGTCACACATGGTCTCATCGCGCCTATATCCCCTGTAAAACTTACCCGGTGTGGATGCTGGTACCCTTGTGGCACACCAGACTTTGCAGTCTGAACTCAGCTGGCCCCTCAGTACCAGCAAGTTTCTTCTCACCATCTGCCTCCTCCTCTACATCCAAACCTTCGCTTTCCGCTACACCTTGAGCACCCGGGTTATCGAAAACCCACATTACAGCAGCTTCAGTGTTTCCGCCCGTCTCGCGCAACGCTTGTCTAGCTACCTTTTCATCAAAGCCCATGGCCGTCAGGTCGGCAATCTTATCTGGCGTAGCAACATCAGATTTACCCCCCTTCTTCGTCTTTCCCGCATCCGCTGGTAAAGGCTCATCGATATCTGCATCTTCCATGTGTTCAAATAACCAGTTCATGGCCGCTTCAGGGTCGCTGTTTCCAGTGGCAAAAAGTGCCCGGTCGCACCGAACGGCCGGCATTCCCATAGCCATCAGAGACTCTTTGGCTGCAGCATTTGGAACGAATCCAACCTCTTCTTCAGTATCCTCTGGAAGCACTTCTTCGCCTTCTTGAAGACCCTGTGACTTATAAGAATCCATAGAAAAGGCCTCAGTAGGGACAATAACGGGAACATCCACTTTGATGGGAACCCAGTTGACGATAGTCATCTTACTAGCATTCACTATAAGGACATCCGGGAATGTCTTGAAGAGCTGTTGCTTAGTGAAGCCATCCTTGCTATGGCAAGCACCACATGTCAACTCGACCTTCTCCTGTGCCGTGAAACGCTCAAGACATTCCTGGAGAGTGACTGGACGGTACTCGTCATTCTTTTCCTCACCATCCGCCGACTCCACTTTATCCTTGGGAACATCCACAAATATGCTGTCCTGCTCCGTCACCGTATACCGCACCTTCTTGCAACTCAAGCACTGTAACCTCTGTTCAATAGCAAACCGAAACTTCTCTGATGGATCAGGACGCTTGGAATCCTTGCTAGACTTGGTGATTTTCGTGAGCAGATGTTGCAACAACTCAAATGCATCTTGTTGACGCATGGTTGAGAACTCTTCGTGACCACGTCCGACGAGATGCTTCAGCATAGCTGGTGCTATACCTCTTTGGTGTACGGGATCATCCGTTGACTGAGATACTACAGCTGCCGCGGGGTCCTCCTTTGAGTACCGGCCAGACCATAACCCATCAGCAATTTTAGCCAACTGTGTCTCAAGATCCTCCGCTGGCTTCTCCGCCAAATTCAAATCATCTTGAGTATAGTAACGCTCTTTGAAGGCTGGGAGATCAAACAGACACTGCAGAATACTGGCAAGGTAGCAACTGTTACCGAGGTTCTTGAGACCAGTCAAACCTGGCCCGAAGACCGGTTGCAACTGTTGTCCATCACTGGTCGTCATACTGAAATCCCAACGCAAGTTCTGTTCAATTTGCATTTCCGTCAAACTCTTCTCCGTCTTCTCACGCTCTGCCAAGTTGATTCCCCAATGGGCTAAGTGGGGTGCCAAGTTCTTGTCGATACGCTCCTCATCACACTTGTAGCAGTACACATCAGCCGTTCCTTCGGGGGTAATCGACCCAAGCTTGACCGCTACTCCGTGGTTCGAAGACGTAGCATGTTCCAGACCGTGCGAATTGCCATCTACACCGCCCATCTGCTTACGGCCACAGCCGAGGTTACCACACTGCAAGCATAACCACAGGTTCTGGTCCAACTCACAACCAGAGCAGTGACCCAAATCACCGGGTTGAATGGCCTTGGCTGCATCTTGTTCCAAACCAGTGATGTGTTGGCACTCCGTCAGCTCGAGTTCCCAAGCCTTAACTTCCTCCTGCTTCGAAAAGGTGTTCGCCTTCATCAAGCCAGAAACCACACCCGCCAAGCGTTCACTGTCCTTGTCCAAGTCCTGGGCACACTCTAAACAACGGGCCGTGACCGCCACATCATATCTATCCTCGTCAGTCTCGGCAGCAACAGCAAGCTTTGTCATCTTATGCGGAGGCTCGCTGCGCTCACGAACTTTACGGGTACGTCGGATGTTGGCCACCAGCGGGTGACCCGACATGGAGGCGTGAAGAGCGGCATGGCTATTGGCACCGGTGCAGCCACCATTGAAGCATTGCAGGCAAACGTCAAGACCAGTTGGGTCATCAATGGAGTCGAAGCACTGAGTACAGTCTTCACGATAAACGGCCTGGCTAGCCGATGGCGCGAATAGGTCTGGGTGGTTGGTTGGGCAGGGTTAGCAATGGATCTATGTACGAGCGAGTGGTTTTGTCTACATGGGGTCACGGAGAGAGTAACATACTCGCTGATTCCAAGTGTGTGCAACTCATTGTTGCGGTGAATTCAAGGTCAAGTGTAGCTATATGCTTTTGAAATCAAGAGGATAGTAAGCAAAGGTGTTGATATGGTCAGTTGATAGAGAGCTTTAAGATGTTCTAGCAGCTGTCAAAGTGACGTAAATGCTCATGTCATGCAAGGCTGTGATGGAGCCTGATTGCCTTGTGTGCCACTGCCCCGCTAAGAAGACCCCAAGAATAAGCTGTAAATCCATGTTTGGCGGGGCGGTAGGTTTTTTTCAGTATAAAGGGTTGCATTTTAACAGTACTGGTAGCTTGCATAAACGCCAAAGCAAATCTGGGGAACCCCGCAATTTCGTTGCACGCGCCTGCCAAAACGTCATTCCCCTGTCTAAAGTCTATATTCTTCCTTGTGGAAGCAGTCGTGTGTAGATCCCATGATCTACTAGTATGTAGTCTCCATGTTTTGTCACTCCAAGCGACTTCAACAAACGAGCTGTCGCCAATCAAAGATCGACGAATTCGATACATACCCTAGGTTCGGAGAAACCCTAGATTCAGTGTATCCAATCTCACAGACGGTAGAAGGGGCGGGAATATCTCTCTGGGCTGGTGGTCCGAGATCCAAGAGTCCAATAAACAAACACTCAGGCTAAAAGCATTTTTTCCTTTTGGATGAAGATGCTGCCACTTGTCGATCCGAGCTTGCTAGCCAAGATTGAAGCTATGTCCCGATTACTCCGGAGTAGTCATGACAGCCAAACTGTGGGTTAGGTATGTACATATGTATGGAATTGCATAATCACCTCTATTGCCTTTTCCCCAGAAGCATTGATCTCTTAGTCTTCACTTAAAGACGGTCAAAGCAGCCCCGGAGCGGCGTCTATTGCTGCAGGTGGGACTTGACCCCCTTTTACGAGCCGCCCAAATTGATATCTCTTGCTCGTCATCAAACATGTGAGGCCTTCTATAATGCAGTCTTGACATACATACAACATATGTGAGAGGACGTGCCATCAACATATATAATGGGCTATTCTCAGATATAAGAAAACACTATGATGCCTTGTTGCATGCAAAATGATGTTTATGGCCGCAGAGATGCATATGAACGGAACCAGTTTTAGTCTATTATGCAGCTCCCCCTTCGGTGTGCATCATTGTCTCCGCCACTTGTGGATGAAGGAATAGAGGGCCCGGTGAGCGATGTAACTTGTAGTTGGGCTTTACCATTTGGGTGTGTACGTTGGTATTCGTGAACATGCATGTAAACGAGTACATGTGAACTTTTATGTATCTCAAACAGAACATTCAAGAAAAGATCAACGTCAAGTCAGTCTTCGTCATGTTACTACCCAGTCGACAACAGTCAACAACACAGTTCATTGCTCAGTTCAAGGTATACAAAGNCTATTATGCAGCTCCCCCTTCGGTGTGCATCATTGTCTCCGCCACTTGTGGATGAAGGAATAGAGGGCCCGGTGAGCGATGTAACTTGTAGTTGGGCTTTACCATTTGGGTGTGTACGTTGGTATTCATGAACATGCATGTAAACGAGTACATGTGAACTTTTATGTATCTCAAACAGAGCATTCAAGGAAAGATTAACATCAAGACAGCCTTCGTTATGTTACTATCCGGTCGACAACAGTCAATAACACAGTTCATTGCTCAGTTCAAGGTATACAAAGTAACAATTGGGTTCCACAGGATGCAGATGACAGTGGCTGGGCATTGCACGATGGGCTGATGGATCAAGGGGGAATGCACCAACGAGGATCAGGATGAACTCTGGAAGTTTCTTGGCGACGAAGCTCTTTGTTGTCTCCTACATACGATGATGAGAAAACCCTCTCTATCCCTCGGTTCTGGTTGCAATGAATTCAGCAAGCCCAATAGGTCAATCTCGGTCATCCGAAGGAGTTCAAGTCTGGGGCACCATCAGGTAAAGGCCTACGGAGGTGGACGCCGAGCGTAGAAGAGTTTCTGGGGCAAGAGTGGCACATGGAGATGGTCAATAGACAAGGATAGGGGACGGTAAAAGCGTGTTTCCAGATCAGCAGATTGGAAATGAAGGAGAAGGAAGGATTGGGATTGTGTGCTGTTGCCTCATAGTGAGGAAACGTCAACGTTGCTAGGGGGTGTACTCGATTACACTCCGCGGTACATGCAGCATATTGGTCCGGCCTTTGAAGGAATGAAAGGGGTGTGTGTATTCTTACTGTAGTGACGAGCACTGGCATCAATACACAATACCACATGAANACGGTAAAAGCGTGTTTCCAGATCAGCAGATTGGAAATGAAGGAGAAGGAAGGATTGGGATTGTGTGCTGTTGCCTCATAGTGAGGAAACGTCAACGTTGCTAGGGGGTGTACTCGATTACACTACGCGGTACATGCAGCATATTGGTCCGGCCTTTGAAGGAATGAAAGGGGTGTGTGTATTCTTACTGTGGTGACGAGCACTGGCATCAATACACAATACCACATGAACGCCACCGGTGGACATGAAAGCATGTTGTATACAGGATCGGGAAGAACTACCCCAGATATTCGTAACAACGTCCCCACCAAAAATTTCCTCCTTCCCCGCAAAATTTGGAGATGTCAATCTGGGCAGATCCGTCGGGAGAGAACTACACTGACTTGGCATTCCGATGTGAAAGGTGAAAGACTCCAAGTTTTGTGTGTAAAGGAGGACCATGTGGTGAGGCTCTGAAGTGAGGCTCTTTGGGCGATGTTCCTTGCGGCGGCGAGGGTTGGGTGGACCGGATGGTCGTGACGGGACGAAGTAAGTGCGCGTCGCACGGAAAGTAAGCGTGCATTTGAGCAACACAACACTGGCTCTGACAATCGGCGATTCTCGTCTAGATATCAGGCTGTAAATACCATTTGTAGTGATTTTTCAAACGTGTAACCATGGTGGAGCCTCTTATTCACCGTCTAGTAATTCCCCGCGCTATCAAAAAAAGACACTAACTTTGTGGGGTAACAAGCGAGTTGGAGTGTAGTTTGGAACTAGCAAATGGAAGGTGTAGCTTCCGAGNGATGTGAAAGGTGAAAGACTCCAAGTTTTGTGTGTAAAGGAGGACCATGTGGTGAGGCTCTGAAGTGAGGCTCTTTGGGCGATGTTCCTTGCGGCGGCGAGGGTTGGGTGGACCGGATGGTCATGATGGGACAGACGGGACGAAGTAAATGCGCGTCGCACGGAAAGTAAGCGTGCATTTGAGCAACACAACACTAGCTCTGACAATCGGCGATTCTCGTCTAGATATCAGGCCGTAAATACCATGTGTAGTGATTTTTCAAACGTGTAACCATGGTGGAGCCTCTTATTCACCGTCTAGTAATTCCCCGCGCTATCAAAAAAAAAGACACTAATTTTGTGGGGTAACAAGCGAGTTGGAGTGTAGTTTGGAACTAGCAAATGGAAGNTGTAGCTTCCGAGCCGTGACGGGTCAGATTTACAAGCCGAAGCAAGGTAGGATTTAGTCGGACTTGGCTCATATGTGCCCGATTCCAAGTATTTGACGAGCCGAAATGCATAGCGGTTGAAAGTGCATATTATACCAAGTCCAAGACAAAGCTGATGCATTCTCTTCGCCTGTCGGCCCTTCTCGTGGCAAACATGATTTCCTTGGTAAACCACATGCAGGCAATTCTTATCTTCATATCCACAATTAGTAAAAAAACCAGACGATCATGAACAACAGTCAACCCCGCAAAAAATGGAAAACAAACCCCTGTCTACTTAAAATCGCTCCCCCATGGGGCATCCAGCTAAGAGAGTATTTGTCCACCTGACTGGGGCAGAGCTTTTTTTTTGTTCGCTATTTCTGGGGAATTTGTTCTGTACCCCGTAGTTTTGCAATCGGCCC
Organism: Huntiella omanensis; assembly: GCA_000833645.1. Taxonomy (NCBI): domain Eukaryota; kingdom Fungi; phylum Ascomycota; class Sordariomycetes; order Microascales; family Ceratocystidaceae; genus Huntiella; species Huntiella omanensis. The sequence goes on along the minus strand of JSUI01006216.1, from coordinate 11,229 downwards.
TTCCAAGGGTTGCCTTGTTGGTTGAATCCGGGGAAGAAGGAGCTATCCGGCTTGTTAAAACTTTAGCCCAACAGAACAAGTCTAATTTGGGAAAGTTCAACCCTTCCATTGGCATTCAGTAGTGTAAGTACATAGTCGTCGTCAGTGCCAAACAATCAGGGCAGGCGTGAATACCTAGCAAACACGATGAAATAGGACNTGTTCGCTATTTCTGGGGAATTTGTTCTGTACCCCGTAGTTTTGCAATCGGCCCTTCCAAGGGTTGCCTTGTTGGTTGAATCCGGGGAAGAAGGAGCTATCCGGCTTGTTAAAACTTTAGCCCAACATAACAAGTCTAATTTGGGAAAGTTCAACCCTTCCATTGGCATTCAGTAGTAGGTACATAGTCGTCGTCAGTGTCAAACAATCAGGGCGGGCGTGAATACCTAGCAAACACGATGAAATAGGACCACCTAGAAGTAAATCCCCACATAGAGCCAGAAAAGGTCATGTGGTGTGATGGATGATATGTTGTATTGCCGGAGGGTCTCTGGGAAAATTCCGCGCGGGGCCGCTATCGTGGCTACAAAAAATGTACATATGTAATTGGAAAACACGAGATTGGTTATTCCCGTTGGCGTCGTCCACATGCTATGTGCGTGCGTCGCTCCAGAAACTTGGGATTTTGCGGAGAACAGCATTTCATTTCCCCGCATTACCTGTAAAAACCCCGCAAAAATGAAAAATAGAGTGAATCTGAACAAACATGTCAAGTTACTCATCAAAGTCACGATGACATGACATGACGTTGAGAAAGAATCGCGGCTTACTCAGCAATTCATCGTAGGATAATGAGGAAATGAGATTGTCAATTTATCCGATCATTGTCACTTCGGCAGACACACTCTTGTGCAGTTTTACTTTGTTTGGAAATTTTCTCTTTGGTATTGGAGAAGAGAGAAGACATTCTTGTTGCCCTTTTTTTTTTCTGCATGTTGGAGAGCCTCAAGACAGACGAGGGAACGGCTGACTAAGTGGGCTCTCCAGCCCGTTAGAGCCGCACGATTTTGGCGTTGGCAGTTAGGAGACATGACTCTAGACATGATTGGTAAAAGTCCATACAAGCCGTCCGACCGAAGGACGTCATTTCCACTATTAAGAGAATGACTGTAATTGTTGTCGAGGTCAATTCCTGTGTCCTGTGATACATACATGTGTACGCGGAGTTTCTTCCACCGGCCATTAACTAAAAAAAACCGCCGAGAATGAAGCAATACGACTGACGTCACCTCGTCATGTGTCTTCTTGTCCCCGGTCAAATAGAACCAGGTCGCCCGGCTGCTTCCCCAGAATCGTCTATACCCCAGAAAATACTAGGAGGGGGTATGTTTAACTTTGTATCCCTCCACACGATNCACCTAGAAGTAAATCCCCACATAGAGCCAGAAAAGGTCATGTGGTGTGATGGATGATATGTTGTATTGCCGGAGGGTCTCTGGGAAAATTCCGCGCGGGGCCGCTATCGTGGCTACAAAAAATGTATGTAATTGGAAAACACGAGATTGGCTATTCCCGTTGGCGTCGTCCACATGTTATGTGCGTGCGTCGCTCCAGAAATTTGGGATTTTGCGGAGAACAGCATTTCATTTCCCCGCATTACCTGTAAAAATCCCGCAAAAATGAAAAATAAAGTGAATCTGAACAAACATGTCAAGTCACTTATCAAAGTCACGATGACATGACATGACGTTGAGAAAGAATCGCGGCTTACTCAGCAATTCATCGTAGGATAATGAGGAAATGAGATTGTCAATTTATCCGATCATTGTCACTTCGGCAGACACACTCTTGTGCAGTTTTACTTTGTTTGGANAGCCCGTTAGAGCCGCACGATTTTGGCGTTGGCAGTTAGCAGACAAGAGATGACTCTAGACATGATTGGTAAAAATCCATATGTACAAGCCTTCCGACCGAAGGACGTCATTTTCGCTATTAAGAGAATGACTGTAATTGTTGTCGAGGTCAATTCCTGTGTCCTGTGATACATATGTACATGTGTACGCGGAGTATCTTCCACCGGCCATTAACTAAAAAAAACCGCCGAGAATGAAGCAATACGACTGACGTCACCTCGTCATGTGTCTTCTTGTCCCCGGTCCAAATAGAACCAGGTCGCCCGGCTGCTTCCCCAGAATCGTCTATACCCCAGAAAACACTAGGAGGGGGGTATGTTTAACTTTGTATCCCTCCACACGATGTTCCCAGAACGGCTTCATCTTCCAGATCTAGACCAGAAACCAACACCTCGTCAAGTCGGCCCGATTAGATTTACTCTTGTTTTCTCTTTTTTTGGCTAGGGGGGCGTGTGCCGTATTTGAGTGTATGTTTCCCTGTAACTAGCGAACCCCACAAAGTAAACTTGATTCGGGTGCGCCTATATGTGAAAGTGACCCCCTGTAATCTGTCAGCTCCATCATTCCCCACATTGCTCTATGATAGAAGGATATTCTCACTGGATTACGCTATATCTTATAGTGGTCTAGATGGCTGGTATGCATGTTTATAGGCCTCAATACACTAAATTTTACCCATAGTTATGTACAAATCTGGATGATTCTCCGATGACAGCTAACAAAGCCGCGCTGCGCCTAGGATTTTACCGTGTATGTCTATGTAAGTCAACTGGTCATATGACCAATTAGAGTTTTTTCTCGCGCTAAACGGAAACAAAGAATAAGGGTTTGACAATTATCACGATACATACCATCCATCCAATTTTAGAAATCGCGTGGTAACAAACCAAGACACTTGATCTGGGGAACAATGTTTCCGGAAACAACGCCATGACGACAACACTGGAATGGAACATCAACCAACGCGCCTCTTCGAATAACGCGTCTCCGTCTCATCACTAACTTGGTCTGTCCCATTCAGATGGACAAAAGTTACCTTGATGTCAAAGAGGCTAGTTACCTCCTCCGTCCCGTCTCAAGACCGCGTAGAGTGCCCTACTTTCCTCCCCATCCGTGCCGTAGATGGCACAGTTCCTTGGGGCACAGCCGTTGTGGGAATCCCTTTTTGCGGACAGGCACAGAAGGACCCAAGGGGAAGGGCACATTCGGTGCCTGTTTTGCCTGTAGGTCCCNTTTACCCATAGTTATGTACAAATCTGGATGATTCTCCGATGACAGCTAACAAAGCCGCGCTGCGCCTAGGATTTTACCGTGTATGTCTATGTAAGTCAACTGGTCATATGACCAATTAGAGTTTTTTTCTCGCGCTAAACGGAAACAAAGAATAAGGGTTTTCCAATTATCACGATACATATGTACATACCATCCATCCAATTTTAGAAATCGCATGGTAACAAACCAATACACTTGATCTGGGAAACAATTGTCAAACTGCTGGGGTGTTATCGGGGTATAATTGGTTAGGGTTGCTATGGTTAGGGTATCTGCAGGAGAGTGTTATGATATTTGGCAACNAAGTTCCACAACAATGTTTCCGGAAACAACGCCATGACGATAACACTGGAATGGAACATCAACCAACGCGCCTCTTCGAATAACACGTCTCCGTCTCATCACTAACACGGTCTGTCCCATTCAGACGGACAAAAGTTACCTTGATGTCAAAGAGGCTAGTTACCTCCTCCGTCCCGTCTCAAGACCGCGTAAAGTGCCCTACTTTCCTCCCCATCCGTGCCGTAGATGGCACAGTTCCTTGGGGCACAGCCGTTGTGGGAATCCCTTTTCGCGGACAGGCACAGAAGGACCCAAGGGGAAGGGCACATTCGGTGCCTGTTTCGCCTGTAGGTCCCAGCTCATGATGGTTTGGCCATGTCATTAAGATCCCGGAGGTGGTTCTGGCTGAGGCACAATTTGTTTGTCTCGTGTGTGTTGTGTGGTGATATTGGACTATCGTAGAGAGGCACATGTATTGGTAATCTGGAATGTAATTTCTAGCGAATCCTCCGGTGATCGTCAAATGGGTATCGAGCTTAAGGCTGTATGTCAACCCCACCGGCGATCTTGTTTTTTCTTGGACATGAGCCCTACGACTGGTCTACGTAGACGGATTCTTATCTAGTAAGGCCTAGATTGTGGTCTATACGGAATTACNGTAGAGAGGCACATGTATTGGTAATCTGGAATGTAATTTCTAGCGAATCCTCCGGTGATCGTCAAATGGGTATCGAGCTTAAGGCTGTATGTCAACCCCACCGGTGATCTTGTTTTTTCTTGGACATGAGCCCTACGACTGGTCTACGTAGACGGATTCTTCTCTAGTAAGGCCTAGATTGTGGTCTATACGGAATTACTTATCCTCGAATTCAACCTATACCTCCGCATCAAGACTAAACTTTTTTAACCACATGTCAAACCCTGTCAGTCATGACATAACGACAACAACTCGCGTGTATGCATGTACGAAATCCACGTAATTGATCCACGTGACCCATTTTGATTCTAGAAATAAAACAAATCACTATCCACCACCGTCCAAGCTCGTTTGTACGCGGCACGGGACCAAGTGTGGTTTCAAAGAAAACTGCACTCTGTTTACCAAGTTTGAAGGGGTGCGCGCACATGACCGTGATATGAGACCATCTGTGACGACGTTATTGAGTATCTGGTGTTTCCAATTCCATAGGGTGCTCAACTGTGCCATTTCTGTGCCCGCGCAAGGGGATAAGCGCTAGGTCGTTGTAGTTGTTTCGATTTTCACAGCCTCCTGTGCGAGTAACCCTTTCCCATGAATGACAATCGCCTAGTTGTGCACATAATCATGGTCTGACAGTACGTCTCCCGCCTGACAAACAACCCAGTCATCATGCGTTACTCGTTCTTTGAACGTTGAGGCTCAAAAAAAATACGACGATTCTTGTTGATCACCCTATCCCTTTGCCTTGTATGCTTCGGCTTAATCAAGTGACCTACATACACATCCGCAGAGCCGCCAGACNATTTTCACCGCCTCCTGTGCGAGTAACCCTTTCCCATGAATGACAATCGCCCAGTTGTGCACATAATCATGGTCTGACAGTACGTCTCCCGCCTGACAAACAACCCAGTCATCATGCGTTACTAGTTTTTTGGACGTTGAGGCTCAAAAAAAATACGACGATTCTTGTTGATCACCCTATCCCTTTGCCTTGTGTGCTTCGGCTTAATCAAGTGACCTACATACACATCCGCAGAGCCGCCAGACAAGAAAAGTTGAAAGTGAATTGCCATACGTGCGGTAACCCCTGTTATTTAGTAACCCTACCGATTGACACGAGGAATATTAACTTCAGAATTGGAACAAACTACCCCAGAAAATACTACCATTTAGAATAGTGGGTCTGTACCAAACGAAGAAAAATTCCTCCTAGCCTTGGTCCCCACAATTACTCACGATGCATTCAGAGGTCGCAGCATTACATTCCAGACTTCATCGCCAAATGTCGCCAAATATCGTCGTTTGTATCCTTGCCGATTTACATTTTTAGAAACCCATTTACTGCCAGAAAAATGCACTACTGGTCGGCCACTTCCGAATATGCTCTCCACAATCGGCCTCAACATATCTCGTGATCTAGATGAGCCTCTTTTAGTCTATCCATGTATTCGCTTCCACCGGTGTTTTCTCTTAGAGAACCACATGATCAATACTAAATCCAAGAAGGCTCCGCTCAAACGTGACAAAGTCTGGACGGAAGGTGGGTCTCTCGTCTAAGAAACGACTGGAGCTAGGTTTTGGAGTTTGCCAGTCACTACTATACGGTCTCTCTTCTTTCCCCACAAACACTACCAAAAACACCAGGAACCCACAACGCGGCCATCGNCATTTAGAATAGTGGGTCTGTACCAAACGAAGAAAAATTCCTCCTAGCCTTGGTCCCCACAATTACTCACGATGCATTCAGAGGTCGCAGCATTACATTCCAGACTTCATCGCCAAATGTCGCCAAATATCGTCGTTTGTATCCTTGCCGATTTGCATTTTTAGAAACCCATTTACTGTCAGAAAAAATGCACTACTGGTCGGCCACTTCCGAATATGCTCCCCACAATTGGCCTCAACATATCTCGTGATCTAGATGAGCCTCTTCCAGTCTATCCATGTATTCGCTTCCACCGGTGTTTTCTCTTAGAGAACCACATGATCAATACTGAATCCAAGAAGGCTCCGCCCAAACGTGACAGAGTCTGGATTGAAGGTGGGTCTCTCGTCTAAGAGACGACTGGAGCTAGGTTTTGGAGTTTGCCAGTCACTACTATCCAGTCTCTCTTGTTTCCCCACAAACACTACCAAAAACACCAAGAACCCACAACGCAGCCATCGCGGCCTAACCACATACGCCCTGTCGTTATCCTCCCAATCTTCTATGTAGTCTCTCCCCATACAAATCCCCACCAAAGGTTCCCCGCAATGTCCTCGATCCTCCGCAAGCAGCGTCAAACAAGAGAACACACACCCTCCCTGCACCGGCACCTTTCCACTTTGGGACAGTATGGGGAGAGGCCGAAAAAGCGCGGGTGTGCGCTAGAGAGAAATCCCTGTGTTTTGATTTTTTGCCTTGCTTTGGAGGGTGTGTGCGTTATACTCGTGGGGGCGTGAATCCAGGTAAAACTTGGGGAAGCGGGGAGTGTAAGTCGAGCCTTTGCGCTACTCTTCGTGTTCTTCCCCATATCTTGAAAGCTTCTCGTCCATGTATATAAAGATGTTGTTCCTCGCTCTGTTCTGGTGGTCGTTTTCTTCTATTCATCATCACTCACATCTTCACATCTTTCATAGTCTACTGGCTTGACTACAACGCTTCAGAGTTCTTCTCATCTGTATTACTATTTTGATATCTTGATATCCATTTTTGTCTACTTTACACTTTGACACATCACACAAACACCCACACACAACACACAATACAATGCCCTTCTTGGTTGCTCACGACAAGCAGCCCGGTGCCGTTTGGCCCGCCATTGCTGTTGGTCTCTTCGCCGCCTTCGGTGGTATCCTTTACGGTTATGATACCGGTACTATTTCTGGCATCATTGCCATGGTAAGTCTTTAGACTTCTACTCTACAACATGCATTTGACACTTGCTAACAATCACTCTTTCCTCTTTACAGAAGTTCTGGCTCAAGACCTTCTCCACCGGCCACACCAATGCCGATGGCTCTCCCAAGATCACCTCCGGCGAGGAGTCTCTGATCGTCTCTATCCTTTCCGTCGGTACCTTCATNACCAAAGGTTCCCCGCAATGTCCTCGATCCTCCGCAAGCAGCGTCAAACAAGAGAACACACACCCTCCCTGCACCGGCACCTTTCCACTTTGGGACAGTATGGGGAGAGGCCGAAAAAGCGCGGGTGTGCGCTAGAGAGAAATCCCTGTGTTTTGATTTTTTGCCTTGCTTTGGAGGGTGTGTGCGTTATACTCGTGGGGGCGTGAATCCAGGTAAAACTTGGGGAAGCGGGGAGTGTATGTCGAGCCTTTGCGCTACTCTTCATGTTCTTCCCCATATCTTGAAAGCTTCTCGTCCATGTATATAAAGATGTTGTTCCTCGCTCTGTTTTGGTGGTTGTTTTCTTCTATTCATCATCACTCACATCTTCACATCCTTCATAGTCTACTGGCTTGACTACAACGCTTCAGAGTTCTTCTCATCTGTATTACTATTTTGATATCTTGATATCCATTTCTGTCTACTTTACACTTTGACACATCACACAAACACCCACACACAACACACAATACAATGCCCTTCTTGGTTGCTCACGACAAGCAGCCCGGTGCCGTTTGGCCCGCCATTGCTGTTGGTCTCTTCGCCGCCTTCGGTGGTATCCTTTACGGTTATGATACCGGTACTATTTCTGGCATCATTGCCATGGTAAGTCTTTAGACTTCTACTCTACAACATGCATTTGACACTTGCTAACAATCACTCTTTCCTCTTTACAGAAGTTCTGGCTCAAGACCTTCTCCACCGGTCACACCAATGCCGATGGCTCCCCCAAGATCACCTCCGGCGAGGAGTCCCTGATCGTCTCTATCCTTTCCGTCGGTACCTTCATCGGTGCTCTGGCTTCCCCTCTTCTGTCTGACCGCATCGGTCGTCGTTTCGGTCTTGCCTCCGTTACCTGGGTCTTCAACCTTGGTGTCATTCTCCAGACCGTCTCTACTTCTCAGCCCCTCTTCATTGCCGGTCGTTTCTTCGCTGGTCTCGGTGTCGGTCTGATCTCCGCCATGATTCCCCTCTACCAGTCCGAGACCGCCCCTAAGTGGATTCGTGGTCTTGTCGTCGGTTCTTACCAGCTTGCCATTACCATTGGTCTGCTTCTCGCTGCCATTGTCAACAATGCTACCCACACCCGCAATGACACCGGCTCTTACCGTATCCCCATTGCCGTCCAGTTCGCCTGGTCTCTGATCCTCTTCAGTGGCATGATGTTCCTTCCCGAGACCCCCCGTTTCCTCATTAAGCAGGGTAAGGCTGATGCCGCTGCCAAGTCTCTCTCCCGCCTTCGTCGTCTCGACCAGGACCACGAGGCCATTCGCGAGGAGCTTGCCGAGATCATTGCCAACTACGAGTTCGAGATGTCCCAGCGCGAGAGTGCCAGCCCCTTCGATGCTTTCAAGCCTCCTATGCTGCGCCGTCTTCTCACCGGTGTTGGTATCCAGGCTCTTCAGCAGCTTTCCGGTGTCAACTTCATCTTCTACTACGGTACCAAGTACTTTGAGACCTCTGGTATCAGCAACTCTTTCACTGTTTCCATGATCACCTGCTGCGTCAACACTGCTTCTACCTTCCCCGGTATCTGGGCTACTGACAAGTTTGGTCGTCGCAACCTGCTCCTGCTCGGTGCTATTGGTATGGCCGTCTCTCAGCTCATTGTCGCTCTCGCTGGTACTCTCTCTACCACCCAGGACCCTCTCACCGGTGAACTCGGCACCAACAACCAGTCCGCCCAGAAGGCTGCCGTCGCTTTCATCTGCATGTACATCTTCTTCTTTGCCTCCACCTGGGGTCCTCTCGCCTGGGTTGTGTGCTCCGAGATTTTCCCTCTCCGTGTCCGTGCCATGTCCATCGCTACCACCACTGCTGCCAACTGGTTGATGAACTGGGCTCTGTCCTACGCTACTCCCTACCTTGTCAACTGGGGTCCTGGTAACGCCAACCTTCAGTCCAAGATCTTCTTCGTCTGGTTCGCCGCCTGCTTCCTTTGCATTGTCTTTGTCTGGTTCTGCGTGTACGAGACTAAGAACCTTACTCTTGAGGAGGTCGACGAGCTTTACGCCGAGGTCCCCTATGCCTGGAAGTCTATTGGCTGGAAGCCCTCTCTCAAGTTCGCCGATACCAAGCTTCCCGATACCGATAAGCCTGAGCAGTCTGGCGAGCACGTCGAGACTGCTTCTACCGAGAAGGTTTAAGTCGCTTGATTATCTGTTCTATCCTAAAAAAAATCTCTCTGGGCTCTCTCTTCTAGCGCCTGTACTCAACCCGAGGCGCCGGACACCTCTTCCCATAATGCAACTGGGTTGACTTGTTACATCTATGTTTGTTTTTTCTATCTGTTTTTTCTATTCTGCACCTTCTTTCACGGTTCTTGGGCAACTGGAGTTTTTGTCTTTTTTTTATTCCCCTGGGACACAATTGTTGGCGGTGATTGCCTTCCTGGCTTAGTTCTGGATATCTAGTCGGCTGTTTTGGTAATCTGCTCGCGGTAATATCTCTGGAGTTTGATTTTGTATTTTGTTTAATCTGTTGGTTTTTTTATTGGTTTTTACTTGGAAGGAGTATGGTACTATAGTACGGCATACAAAGTTTTACATTCAGTTGCCACTTAATGATATAAGCATTGGGTTTCCAATGTTCTCCAAAATGATTTTTTCTCTTGCTTGCTTGCTCCTGTGAAGATTATATGTAAACTAAGCTAACTTGATATGGATGGATGGATCAATCATTTGACAATAAGTTACTTAAAGGAGCAATTCGCTTATCCTGATAGCAAGTTTTTGAAGTAGGCCCGAGACAACATACATATAGTAAGAAAAGTCATGAAATCATAAGCGTCATAAATCATCATGTAACCCTACTCTCAACGATATTTCGCCTTAGCGTGAACACCATGAAAGCCAATCCCAATGGCAAAATCGCAATCGGCCCGGCCCATCTCCGTCATATCTCGCGCATCAAGACACACCATATAACTTTTTTTCCCCTCCCCATCCAAAACAACACTCAACAAGGCGCCATCATCCTCCGCTACACCACCGGGTCTCGGTACAAAGATTGCTTCTCCGGGCGTATGTCCTTTATCCGGACACCAGATAAGTGCGCCGCCACGCAATGTATCAGCCTTGGCGATGGCGTCGAACATGGTGCTGAGACCACGGTTAACAGTGCTGTAGACGTAGCGGTGCTCGGTTAGTGCGTAGAGGGGGTTGATGGTGGGTAATTCGCCGACGTGCGGGCCGGGTATCTCGCTTACGATACGGGGTGGGGGACCGAGAGTTCCTGAGGAGACGGGGATGCGAAGGGCGGTTTCCATGTCGAATTCGTAGCGGCGGAGACTTTCGCGGGGTGGTGGGGGTGTATTCGGGGTAGCGGTACTAGCTGCTTTCTTCCAAAAGGTCTCAGCGGCCCCGGCTCGGTTGAGAATCACGTCGCAGTAGAAGGCGTCAATGATGGTACTATCAGGGTACTCTAGCATTTCACAGTAAACTTTTCCATTCTTTTCATAGGCGTTGGTAGAGTGGAAGAAGAAGCCGGCGGGGGTCTCGAAGCGTGCGAGAAGGCCCCGGTTGTGGTGGCGGTCGATTACGAACCAGCGGGTTGGCACGTTTCTATCAAATGGTTTGATTGTTTCGTGGACGTTTTGGTTCCAGAGCATTTTGAGACCGCCGGTGGATAGATGGGTGCTGGGGATACAGAGGATGAAATATGAGGGGGTTAGAAAGGTGCTGTGGATATAGGCGGCGGCGGCACTACATTCTTGGATTTTGGCGAGGATGCGTGGTTTGGTGGCGCCGGGGGCGAGACAGTATACGGTGTATTCGGGTACTGGGCCGAAACGAAGACTATAGTTGAAGTATTCGCCTGTTCGGTTATCGACGCCCCAATGGGAGGAACTGAGATGGCCGATGAAGTTGGGATCGAGGGTTGCCATGTTGACGTGGGTTTTTGATGGCTCGAGGGTCACGGGGTCGACTTGGACCATGGGGGTAGAATCTGTAGCTAACCAGAGAGTGTTGACGTTGG
>JSUI01006215.1:0-27541 GCA_000833645.1 Huntiella omanensis | reverse complement strand
TATGAATTTGATTTCCACCGTGGTATAGTGTAGTATAGAGTCTCAAGGGAATTGCCGGGTTAGACGCCGAGTGTATTCAATCACTTACACATCGGGCAACATTAAGTTTAAGCAAGCTTCCGTACGGGTATATATAGTAGGCTAAGCAAACAACGCCACCAAAATGAACATCTTCATAAACCCCATATTGTAGGTCATACTCTATCACCGTGTAATTTCACCCAAGACAATATTCCAATGCACGATACACCACGTCATTGAACTTCTTTTCTTCTTTAGGTAGATACCGTAACTGACCCCCTTGAATTACCTNATATTTCTTGTGTGTGCATATATTAATGTTGTGCTTTTTATCTTGGTATATTATAATTATTGTATTTTATGTTTTGTGGATTTATGTTTTCTGTTTTGGGTTTAGTGTGCTTGTATTTTTTGGATATTCTTTGAATATTCCTAGAGTAACTGACCCCCTTGAATTACATTCTTCAGGAATCAATGATCGTAGATAGATGAACTTTTGTTGGCTCGGTAGATATATAGGATACATATTGCTTAGTCGAGATATACCTGCGCCACATCAGTTAACAATGACGCCTATCCCATGATGATAATCGTTTCCAATGTTAGATATGTAGGCTATCTATTGACGTAGGACACGGGGATTATTCTTCTTGGTAACTACATGCGGATGTCAATGCCAACGTATACATTACCAACCAAATCTTCAACATCGATATCGTCATGTCTAAATATCAAAGACAAGATCCATCCACGCTGGCAATCCCCCTCCCCCCTGTTCCATCCCTCCCTTGAGCCTCATCCACAATGTGGAAATTTCCTTCATCACAAGTAACAACCACGTCCCCATCGTAGCCTTTCGCCCCACCCAAGTGACATTGTATGTATCCCTAGACCATCCATAAAAAGGAACTGGTGAAACAACCCGACATGATACTCCTCAGTGAAAAAAGCTCCTTGTCACGGTGATAACCGCCATACCATATGTAGATAGATATTCTTAGTTCATACATAGATATTCTCCACCCCCCCCCCCCTTTTGACCCCATGTATTTACTGTACCGTACTGTACATACTTTCTCACACATGCATGTTCATGAAAGCTGAACAAAGAAAATCTCTACCTGCCCCAGCATAGCTTGATTTTTCATCATCCGGTGAATCCACACATTCAGGGATCCATCGTTACTATCATCTTCGGAAAATAAATTGTATACTTGGTTGAAATCCATCGACCCGCCTCGTTGAAAAGTGCGCTAATTGGTAGAAATCGGGGTTTTGTTTTGTTTCGTTTCGTTTGGATGTCGGTATGGGTGAGGGCTAGGGTTTAGAAAGGGCTGGGCTATATGTGCGACATAGTTTACTGAGGAGAATAATGGACATTGTTACCTTCCGCTGATAAAGTCTATGATCCGGGTTTCTACGGCTCTTGGTAGACTCATTGCGGTCTAATGATGGTCATTACCAACACCATATCAACCGACCATCTAAACCAACGTAACCTACTTCCAAAGATTCAGTTAATCATCCATCTCGCCTGGCATCTATATACGCCCTCAACACACCAACCCAGAAATAAACTCACCGTTTACACATACCACAGGCAGGAATCACAAACAACTTCAACCCATTTACAAAAAAAAAATAATCATATAAAAAAACAACTAGTTAAAAACCCAAGTAACCCGCAGCCGCGAGCAACAATAATAAAACAAAAAAACCAAATTACCTCTAAGTAGCAAAGAAAACAAAAAAAAGAATACCTATCAAAATACTAAAAAACCCAAAGACAAACGTGGAAACAAGTTATAAGAAATAATTCAAACAAGAAAACACACAAGACATGGCGATTCATCAACTCATCCTCTCCGGAGGTCCCAATGACCTTGTAATTTGCACACCCCCAGAGAGGTATGTATCAACTGCATAAAACAAAAGACTTTATACACTTGGACAACAGCCCAGTCCAAATACTTTGGACAACAAAAAAACAACTGTTGCCACGGGAAAACACACACCCGTCCACCCTTCTCCAATTTTCTAAATAATAGAATTCGTATCATTGAAAAAAACGAATCTCGAAAAAAACAAAAAACGCTTTTCCGTTTAGAAGTAGAAGAAAGAAAGAACAAAGATGAGAATAGTGAAAGCAGTCGTAAACGTGTACTCAAACTCGAACCAAGCAGCCTGTCCACCAAAGGCAATCTTCTTGCTAGCAGGAGTAGGGTGAGCGACACCAGTCTTCGGGTCACGGTCCAAAAGCTCCTCACGAGGAGGCATAGAAGGAGGATCAATAGCATACGCAATAGGCGTCCAAAGAGAGTTGCAAGTGAACAGGAAAGTAACAGGAGGCCAGAACACGTGCGTAAGAAGGCACTTCAACTCATTCTTGGTACCCTTCTCACTGTTGAAGCAGTGGTAAGTCGAAAGAGTGGCACTAATCAAAGTAAAGTACACAAAGGTAAGATGGAAGATGGCCATGTAGTTGAACAAGATAGCCCAAAGACGGTAAAAGATGTTCTTGCGAGTAGCACGGTCACGCTCGTTAAGCGCAGAACCCAGAGAACCAGTAGGCTTGAAAGCCTGGGTCTGACCACCCAACCAAGTGGGAAGAACAAACGACCGAATAATGCAAAGAGCAATGTAAGGAGCCATCCACAACTGGTAACGCGAACCACGCTGACCAGTGTGGTAACCAGCAGGAGCAAACATGGCAAACTCGCAAAGACGGTTGGAGATGACAGAAGCAAAAGCACCGCGCATCAGCCATCTAAGCTGCTCATCCGTGGCATAGGCAACAAGAGGCTTCTGCATGCACAGAATGATAGGGACGGCAAAGATAGACATGGTCAGAACAATAGTGTACAGAGAAAGCATAGCGTACAAGAAACCAGAGAAACGTTGAGCAAAAGTCATCTGCTTAACAGCAGGACCCCACAGGCAAAAGTTGAGCTTGAAAGAAGTATCAACAGTACCAATGGCCCAACGAGTACGCTGCTTCAAGTGACCACCAAAATCTTCCGGAACAGTACCATACTGAAGAGGCTCGTGAATAAAAGCAGTCTTCCAACCCTTACCCAGCATCATGGTAGAAGTAGCAACATCCTCAGCAAGAGAACCAAGGGGGAAGTTGCCAATGTCATCAAGAGCAGTACGGCGAACAATGTAACCTGAACCAGTGCACCACGCGACATTCATGGCATCCTTGACAGGCTCGATAACGTGAACAAAGAAGTCAAGAGACTGCGCCAGGGGGTCAGAAGGAGGAGTGTTGTAGAACAGCTGGGGAGGGCAAGCAAGAGCCATCTTAGGGTCCTGGATCAAGTGGGGAAGAATAGCACGAAGCCAGCAAGTCTCGGGAATCATGTCAGCATCAAGAGCAGCCATGTACTCGGCACGACCACCAGGCAACTTGTTCATCTCCTCAAGACCATAGTTCAGGTTACCCGCCTTGAAGTGATGGGGCTGGCCAGGAATCTTGGTACGAGCCATGTAGTACAGGTTGGGGTAAGTCAGCGCAAGAGCCTCGGCACCAGCACGAAGAGAATCAGCCTTGGCATCATCAAGAATGACGACACGGAACCGGTCACGGGGGTAATCCTGTTCGCAGGCAGCACGGACAGTGTCAAGAACGACGTCATCGTCTTCACCGCAGCAAGTGATGAAGCAGTCAACACGAGGAACGACATCACCCTCGAGACGGAGCTGAGGCCGGTTACGCTTCTTGTAAGACCACATGGTCCAAATGTTGTGAGAAATCGAAGGAACCGCAACACAGCACTCAATGGCCACGAAAACCCACGCCTGCGCATACACAATGTGCCGGACCTTTTGCGCCTCCAAAACACAGTAAATACGGTAGACAAGGTAGGCAAGGTAAGTCAAAATGGCAAACACAATCAAGATAGGAGTGAAGCGGAAGATGAACCGACGGAAACCCTTGTTAATCTCGTGATCGTCACGCTCGGCCAGACGGGTAATGGTATAGTTACCAATCCAATCGTCCGAGGTGCGGCTCTCAGTGCCTTCTTGCTTGGGGAGAAGACCGGCGAGAGAAATTTGACTAGGTGGTTGCTGTGATTTTGTTAATGTCGCATTCGGCAAAGCCAGTGTACTGGTTGAACTGACCATGGTGTTACCCCATTCCCCTTTGCCATTCATAAGAGGCTCACGGGGAGTAGCCCGGCCACTAGCGAGGGTCGGTGTACCAGGACGCGAGTGATACGGCGTATCGGCGGCAGAAGACTGAACACTGTAGCGGAGCGTAGTGCTAGAACCGGGTGGAGCCCAAAGAGGCGTCCACGAAGGAGAAGCGTTGGGGTCGGCATTGGGATGGGCGCCGACCTGACCATAAGGGCTCATGGGCCCATCACTGTGACCAGTGGGAGAGGCAACGGCTTGAGGAGCTGAAGGAACGTTGACCTGTTGAGACTGAGGCTGACCGTTGGCACCAAAGGGCCGAGAGTATCCGGCGATGGGACGGCCATAGACCTGGTGTTCCTCGTAGTAAGCCTGTTGAATCTGTTGGGGCTGTTGCTGCTGCTGCTGCTGGGCGCCCTGGTTGTGGAACTCGTCGATCTCATAAGCCTGTTGGCCATGGTCGTAGTTTTGGTGTTGGTCGTTGTTACCAACCATGGTGACGAACGAATATAGATAGAAATTAAGAGGAGTATAAGTAATGCAAGATAATAAAATATGAGACTAGAAACGCTCGGAAAGGTATAGATATGTCACGTCTAAAGCGAATGTCGAAGACGTAGATAACGGCAGCTAATGCTCGATATGAGTTGTCGAAAGGTCGACTAACGAATGAATGCTAATAGGGGAACAAGAACAGAATGTGTCGTGGTTTGGTGAATGCCGGATCGAGTCCAGATATAAACGAAGGTCGGTGGAAGTCCAAAGAGAAAAGAGGCTCTGGGGACTAATCCACGAGGGTGTGGGCGAACGAACAAAGTCGTGGAGACCAGGTACACCTTATATAGGAGACGAGGGTGTACGATCAAGACACACACACAAACACAGGAAGCAACGCAAGCAGAGGCGAGCACTTGGCGGGATAGATATAGATAATAAAAAAAAAGGGAACAAAAACGAAAGAATCCCGGATAGCGGAGAACCACTCAAGATATAAAGATATTGATGAACCAAGAAGGCTCTGTAGCGAACGTAAAAAGTTTCTAAGGGCTAGACCAAGAATAAGAACGGAAGAAGAGGAGGGGGGGAGAAGCCGCAAGCTTATAGGAAGAACAAAAAAAAGGAAATTTCCTGCCGTGGTGATGAACGACGGGAAAAAAAAGAGATATTGGAGCTCGGAAAGGAAAGCCATGACGGGGAGATAATAAACATCTGAGGATGGGGGGGGGAGAGGCAGGCGCGGGAGACTGGAACTTACTTTGCTGAAAAAAAAATTGTGAGGTTATTGTTCTAAGAGAGTGCTAAAGCTTCTGTGTTCAGGGTACATAGAGTAGAACCGCAGCCATGGAAGACGGCCACTACGACATTGACGATGATAAATGGAGGATAAAATGGCGATAAAAAGGGTGATAAATTCGTGATAAATTCACAAGAGACGGTGATCAATTTATAGATATAATCGGTATATAATCGCTTTAATCGAGTCCAAATCGATAAATTCCCCTCGGTTACCATGAATTTGTCCGACAAGGGTCCCAAAGAGCCCCCATCACAAGCTGAGTTCCCAGTCCCTTCTACAGAGCCCCACCAACAAAAAACAGCCCCAGAAACATCCTATCCATACAGGGGAGAGGCCCCACTGTAAAAAAAAAAATACATGTCGTATAACAGGCCTTGTACCCTTCTTTTAGAAGCACTGGCGCAGAGTTCAAGCCACGGGCTTGGGAGCCAACTGAACAGGGCGCTCCGACCGACCGACCACAACCATGAGCCTATTTCCAGGTCCTTCTTGCAGGCCCCGGAATCACCACATAGCGTCTCTAGTTTGTCGTATGTAGATCGCACGACAGGGCCTCTCTCAGCATATTTTTAGGCGGGTTCCACATGTCCACTATCTGTCGCCAGCCACAGTCAAGAGGAACCTCTGCCACTTATGACTGGTTGTGGGCCTCTCTCTTTCTTTTTTTTTGCCACAATACTGCCCAGGAAACGGAGGCTTTTTTTAAATCGTTGTGGTTTTCATTCCTCTGGTGATTCGTATTCTGATCGGGCTATGCTGGAAGTATCCTACGAGTTCCATTAACCCATCTGTTCATCATAGACAGTAACCCTGAACTGCTGGAACCTTTAGCGCCACCAAATCTATAGTTAGTAGAAAACTATAGTAGACCCCACATCACCAAGGTCCCGAGTCCAGCTCCTGCATATCTGTAAATCCAACGTGTCCTACAAACTCAAGCAGCTGAATCCCTTACTGCATTTCCAAACATCTTTCCAACCTCTCTATAATACAAATTCACTCAGCCATTCATAATCTAAACTTGACTNATTAACCCATCTGTTCATCATAGACAGTAACCCTGAACTGCTGGAACCTTTAGCGCCACCAAATCTATAGTTAGTAGAAAACTATAGTAGACCCCACATCACCAAGGTCCCGAGTCCAGCTCCTGCATATCTGTAAATCCAACCTGTCCTACAAACTCAAGCAGCTGAATCCCTTACTGCATTTCCAAACATCTTTCCAACCTCTTCATAATACAAATTCACTCAGCCATTCATAATCTAAACTTGACTGACAATTCAAAGCTTATCTCCTTCGTTTTTGAAAACACTGTTCCGTGGTAACTTAACCCTAAGACATGTCCATAGCCAGAATCAAACATCTAGGGATTCACTTTAGACAATCTGAGTCTCGCTTTTCGGTCATGTGTACGGTGAATGTTTAACCGTTTGATTGATTCTAGTTCCTAGCCATGTATAGGATGTAGAATTTCTGGTTTGACGATAAGCACGTCGGCTATCATCTGCAACCTACTTCCTCACATCACAGACCTACAGGAATATACTCAATCCGCTTGTTATCATCCTCAATGTCTCACTCCGTATCCATTGTCCGCACTTGTGTCTTTTTTTTTTCCTCTCCGTCCAGCCTAAAGGATTAACCAGCCGTCTACCTCCCGCCCAACACAACACACTACGCCTATCCCCTAGTTCCACGACGGAACATTGTCTCTGATGGAATGCTTGAGTCGTCTTTGTACCGACCATATACCTCCCTCCTTGAAGTGCATTCATGTCCTGCTTCGGCTGTGGCTTGCGATGTGGCCGTACAGGTGAATCACGGCGTATGCGGAGCCCCAGGAAAAGTCTTGGTGCCACGGCTTTTTCTTGTTTAATTTGGGGGGTTACTTTGACTAGCCAAGCTTACAAAGTCGGTCCGTAAATTGATTTTTTCGACACACATGGACGCCACGCAAAAACTCTGTTTTGTAAGGTGTTTCCGCCCCTGTCAAGCCAGTTTAGGTTCCAACTATTTCCTTCGCCGGACCCACTAAGTGGAACACCGAGTGTCCGTTCCGGGCCGGGCGAGCTACGATAGGTTTTTTTCTCGGGATAGTCCTACGGTGGTATTATTCCACTAGGTACAATGGTGTATTCTAGATTGTAACCGTCACAAAAGTTGCCACCAAAGACGTGAACTAACTATGCCGAGGTTAAGTTTACTAACATTAGTCAACACTGACATCTGATTTCTAGTTCGCAGTCTCTCATTCTAGTTGATATCTCAGCTGTAATACGCTAAAACTCGGGAAACGGCGACGTTATTTCAGAAACCAAGATTCCTTGGGCCTGACTAAATCTTTCGTCTGAAAATAATTGCCACAGTCTAAAACTGAGTCTAGTCATGGTGTATCTGAAGATAGCTACACACGGTGCTCCGGGTTTGATTCCGAAACTTTCGGTAGTTGTATTCGGAAAACTAATGACAAACGTGAGATCGCCAACACATAACTCTAGGGTATCGCCAAATAACCCTTAGCGAATGTGGCTTGCAAAACTTGATGAATGGTAGATATCCAAAGCCATTGGAACTTACTTAATCTTTCCCTTGAACAAACCTCGCCAGAACCAATAAATCGATTCTTGGAAATGTAGCATAGTGTATATATTTTCCCTATGTTCATGTAACGGTATCGCATTAATCAATCCAGAAAAGTCTAAATATCTTGAGAAACATATTTATATTAACAATTTATGCTAGATTCGCCCGACATTTTTTTTTCTCCTGCTCCTCTCAATAATTGGCAGCTTACGGTTCATGCACTTGCCATGCTTATTATTCTCTCGTCTTACAGAGGAAAGAAGATATGCGTGCGTAAGGAAACCGTCAGCGTGTGATTTTCCATTTTTCGGTCAGATTGTCATTCTCTGTACGAATTGGACATGTGAAGGAAGCGGCTTGTGGGATTCCTCTGGTTTTTGAAACGGTGAAATGAGGGTCGTCTGGATGTAGTCAGGTTTCAAAGGCTTTGTGTTTGTGCTGCGTTTGACGACCAAATAGTCGATGACGATGGTGGTCTCTCCCCAGGTACATACCAAAAAACACCATCGCAGCTCGAGTATATACCCGACCGTTACCTCAAAAGCGCAAAACACCGCTACCCTCAATTATCCGGCACGAATAGACCATCTTCCCAACAACATCCCTTCGGATTACTCCGATAGCAACACATATCCCAAGCAGACCAAAAAGCTCGTATTGATCCAGTCCAACTTGCCTCAAGAAGCACATGTGAGGGGATACTCAATGACGCACTGTCCCATGGCTGTCCCGCAGTTCTCTCATCTCCAGGGATCTCTTATTTCTTTCTTTGCCTACAGAAAAGCTTGGGGGGTAATCGCTGGGTAGATCATACGGATCGGCCGGGTTCATATCTGTACTGTGGGGGACATGGGATGATATTCATGCTTCGTCGCTTCCCCTCCGTTGGTACATATGTATGTACATACGAGATTTTGAAGATTGTAGGGCTGTTGATGTATGGGAGATCTGGTGTCTGTGTAGGTTTGCTTTGCTTGGCGAACGAGTTATATTGGATAGGTTAGTGTTGGCGGGGACTGGTGAGAGTGATGGTGACCCTGGTGAAACGGGGTAAACAAGTCGCTACGGCCACCGTTCACGATGTCCTATTTTGAGACATGATGAGAATATATGTGCTTTTGTCGTGGGATAGTCTGAGTTGAAGTTGGGGATAGACAAGGTAAGGCGTAATAGCGCTCACACTCGTTGTGCCGTGTCTGTTTAGATATTGCCTGGGCACATGTCAATCGGTCGGAGTCGGATGTCTTGAACACGGGCGGGCATTCAATGTAGACGACACATGCCGTTGCAAAAGGGGTTACACTAGTAAAGCAGTCCATTATAATTCTACGAGGCTTTGTTTTCACCAGTNGTAATAGCGCTCACACTCGTTGTGCCGTGTCTGTTTAGATATTGCCTGGGCACATGTCAATCGGTCGGAGTCGGATGTCTTGAACACGGGCGGGCATTCAATGTAGACGACACATGCCGTTGCAAAAAGGGTTACACTAGTAAAGAAGACCATTATAATTCTACGAGGCTTTGTTTTCACCAGTGGCGAATCATAAGAGTTAAAAATCCCGATTGACGGAATCATCCTTTGTCACCGACGTTCCTTTTACGACATGACGTCAGGTTAGGTTGTATGGTTACTATATATATCAAGATCGTGGCGAAAAGGAATCGCGAATGCAGGTATGCATGTATGTACATGATACATGACATCACAAAGGAATCCAAGTCTGAATCCTCCCAATGCAAGATTTCCAAGCCCAAATCTACAAATATTGCCGTCGTCTCATTATTGGATTGAGGTAGTACGAGAATATGGATCTTATCGCCATGGCACACGAGCCGGACACGAATCATGTATGGTGTGTAGATACGTCACAATGACAAGGTTTCGGGAAACCGGTAGTACGGAGGTTGTGTTTATGAGTAGCTTCCGTAAGTAAATATGAATAGTTCAACATAAGATTTTCTGAATGCGGGGTATTGGATTCGTTAACGGAGTTCGGACTTGGTGAGTGGGATGGTGGGTGGGACATGTTGGGCTCCGTGGTGGATTCGTACGTTTGATATGTGGGTGGGAGACACTACGTGTACTAATCAATGGGTTGATAGTCTCCGAGATGGAAGATGACGACTACATTGTGGATGCTGAGATGGTCTTGTGGTGTTTGTATTTGGTAGGCGTAGGTTAATGTCGTGGACACGGGGAATACATCATTTACCAGAAACTAATCAAGACATACGCGCAGAACTGACGCTTATCGTAAAGACGTCATATGTTTGTGTATGTATATACGTATGTATGGACCGAGGTATGGGCAGTGTGATGACAATCTGAACGGACTTTGTCAGAATGGTTATCGGACTTTCTGTGTTACGGCCGGCATGATTACGTCAGTTTAGTTGGGGTTACCGAGGGTTACATGACTGTGTTTGAATGTCATTACATGTATCTAGAGATACAAACTCAACCCCGTATACAAGCCTCATGATGATAATCCTTCCGACAAGACCACATCCCCACTTTCCGTGTAAAAAACCCCACAAAGCGCCTTACATTCTTCGCCGTAACAAGACGGTGTATGTACATACGTAGTATCCCACGTCGTCTCAAACACGGCAATTCCAAGGTCTCTTTCCTCCCGACTGACCGACTGACCGACTACAAAGAAATATTTTTTCCCTTTTTAGAATATATGTGTGTATGCACAGATACAGATTTTGACGCATTGGTTATCCGTGGAATGTTGAGAGAACACGAGAAATGGGAAATTCACAAGGGAAGACCATGTTGATCACGGGTGAACGACCAGTGCACGCACATGTATCTATGTATGTATGTACATGCGTATGTCGGAGCCTTTATTTGCCCCGGGCGAGGAATCAACGAGGAAGGAAATAGTGCCTTATGGTATCGTGTATGTATGTACAGGCGTGGGACGGACTGAGAAAGACGGAAAAAGAATGACTTGGTAAGGCTTAAAAATGGTGATGTGATGGATTGTTACATACATAGACCAGGGGCGGTAAAGCGTCTTTGGGTAGTCTTTGGCATGTTTGTAGTTCGTATCTTGACGGTGAGAATGGCTGGGACTAGAGATTCCTTGAGCCTTGAGATTGAGAAACGCTGGTTGGGTAGTATCTGGAGGAATAAACTATGGGGCATTGGTATTTTGATATTATCGTTGGTATGTGTTTGTTCTTTAGTATCTGGCTTTGCCGCTGGTAGTTATGCATAGACCGTGTTATTAGCAGGTTTGTTGTAACGTGACGGGTACTATCAAATCTACAAAGTGATGCATGTATTGGTGATTGTTGTGCATTGTGGGTGGTAAAGACGATTCTGTCGGTGGAGTTTTGGGGTTCTCAGGTTTGAATAAACAATTAGAGACATTGTGAATGTCTTTGTGATAACTGTATACGTATATATGTACTGATTATAATTGAATGACGTAGACTATTACTACACATTTTGCAACAACCAGAATTGTTCTGCCGCACTACATATGTGTTACCAGTTCAATTAACGACAAATAGGTGCACCATAACCACAAGATCCAAGACACGAACAACATGTAAACACCATGATAAAATATATCCACAAAGACAAGAAAACACGGTAACCAAAAAACAGATACAACCCTCACTCATTCCATAACAAAAGAATCAAACCCGGCCGAGGACCTTCTTTGCCTTGGCTCGCATTATCAACATGATGCCGTTTTGGGTATATACCTTATTTTGGTCAAAATCAGGGTAACCCTTAACGGGTGACGGGTTTCCAAGAGAGAAGAAAGTGACATCAAAATGGGTTGTTTTGTCTTGGATTAAAAGCCTCAAGAGTTGAATTGTTTATTCAATGAGATATGTTCCGGGTGTCGTGGAGAGTGTTCATGTTCATCTCCGAATATATGTATGGTTAGAACATGTCATTGTCATAGTCAACATGTCCGACCATACAAGTCCAACTACAAGTCTTCTACAATTATGATGATTAATCTTCTTACAGCATGCCCCATGACATGTAAGCCGCTAATCCATGAGGAAACTCAGTATAAGCGATTATAAACCCCTGTAAAGCCACAACCTTAAGCTAATCGCTCCGAAGCTAACATCGTCTGATAACAGTTCCTTTTGGAAATTCGCGCAAGCGGGGTGATTTAGTATATATGGGGATGGAGAGAGAGCAAAAGATGGTCATTTTCTAACATCCATCGTGGGTTTTGTGACATTTGGCAGATTAGGTGCTAAGTAGCTATGTTTCCCTTGAGACCCACATGTAGACTTGGAGATACTCCTATAGGGCAGATTTATTGAATGTCGTGGAGTAGGCTATATTCTGATATGAGGTGAGTTATAGACTTCTCGGTTACCAAGACCTGCGGCTTTGACAAGTCTACCAAACCAAAACTCTTTAGATGTTCTATAACTGTTCCTGTATATCATCTTCCAAGCTACAAGTATCCTTCACCGACAAATTCTTCCAAACTGTTCCAAAGATTCGTATTCCTTCTGTTTTCTCTTAGTTCTTTCTTAGCTTATATAACTGACCCAAACTATAAAACCTGGTCCAGGGGTAACTTTTCTAAATAGTGGAGTCAGATAAGTCAATGACAGAAGGAATACATGAGAAAAAAGTAGACAACCGAAAAAAAGCCAAGATCTATTCATCGATTCTGATTTTTATAAGCCTCCACAAATGAGAAACAAGGTTTTATCTTAATCTAGACCAAAAGAAACCTGTCAGGCAAAGGTTATCTTCATAAAAAGGTAGAATCAAAGGCAATCATTCAACTCTTATTTGCACGACAAAATACTTTCAAAAACCAATCAAAATTCAGATATCCTATAAATCCCTTCTTTTTGTAGGATTCCCTTTTTTGCCCCAGTAACTGTAAAAATAGACCATAGTGGACCTAGATACCAAGTTCTGACCAATGACGAGGTTCATAGAAGATCCAACTACATTTTTTTTTGCGCAGGCTGAGACTCGGGACTAATCGTGAAGCGAATGTTAATGCACGATTAAGTCCGGAGACAAACATCATCCAAGCAAGCTGTTTATCCACCATCATCATCAAGACTTTAGAAAGAAAGAAAAGAAGAACAAGACAAAACCCCGTAGTTGTACAAATAATACCGTTAATCTGTAACGGTTTAGAGAAGCGTAGTTAGACTTTTGACATGAGACATTGACAAGACTACCTGTAAATCACTGCCCTGTTNCGAAAAAAAGCCAAGATCTATTCATCGATTCTGATTTTTGTATAAGCCTCCACAAATGAGAAACAAGGTTTTATCTTAATCTAGACCAAAAGAAACCTGTCAGGCAAAGGTTATCACTATAACAAGGTAGAATCAAAGGCAAACATTCAACTCTTATTTGCACGACAAAATACTTTCAAAAACCAATCAAAATTCAGATATCCTATAAATCCCTTCTTGTTGTAGGATTCCCTTTTTTGCCCCAGTAACTGTAAAAATAGACCATAGTGGACCTAGATACCAGGTTCTGACCAATGACGAGGTTCATAGAAGATCCAACTACATTTTTTTTTGCGCAGGCTGAGACTCGGGACTNAAAAAAAAAAAAAAAAAAAACGGGGCAGTACATTGCTTAACAGGAATTGTCGGAGTCACATGTTATCAGTCAATGAGGCGAGGGAGTGGCTGAGGTTTATAACTAAAGCTGGTTCTTTTTTTTTGGTTTTCGTTGTTGTTACAAGTCAGGTAACGTTTGAGGGAGATGTAATGTAAACTATTGGATTGGCTGAATATCTGTTTGTGATTTTTGCCTATGATTTACTGGACATACATACATAGGCATATACAGGGGTTTTTTTTAAACAAGTCGTTGGTTATTGTGTTGTTATCCCCATGTTCAAAAAAGGGAAAATACCTCGAACCGGACATTTTCAACGGAGGCGGCATAGACTAACGGAGGAATGTCATCAGTTTTTTTAAGGAAACCAGCCACGTTATCTACTATGACGGGATGATGTCTCAAGACTTGATGAAAAAGAACAAAACCAATGGTTGAATATGAAACTGAATGTCAAGATTATCATTGTTTTCGCCAGTGGCTTTTTTTTTTCGTTCTTTCTGTACCGAGTATCACCCTGACATGTAATATATTTCGCTGCATTAGATTGTGGGGATGAGGCTTCTTGCATGTAAGTAATGCATGATTGATTATCAACCTATTGGGATCACGATATATGAGAAAGGGTCTTGAAGGATTACGCTTGATCTGCTTGGTTATGTAGGTACAGATGGCCGAGCACATCAGGAACATTAGTAAACTATTCTCCCTTTGATCAGGGACAAGTGAATCCCCAAGTTCAAGTAGAGAGCTTATTCCTCCAGTGTATGAGTGAAAAAAAAAAAAAAAAAAAAAAGTCTATTGACATACATTCGTGGCGCGACCTTTAGGGCATAAAGTACAGATATACTTTGACAATATATAAACAAACTCTATGTAATGACCATGGGAACATGCAGTATTTGGAACACTCCCGGAACAGACCACCCATTCAGTCACCTGCATAAAACAACAACCACCGGAAGCAAGCCCAAGTGCATAAAGCCCGGCAGCATCCGATTCAACAAGCCCGAATTGAAAAAAAGGATGTCCGTGGAACAGTAGTATGGAAACACTCATCAGCTTTACTTGACTTTCGGAATATCCCTCTTCAAGATCCTAGACTTTTGGATATCTCGCTTTGATATCTTGTATCTACGATACAATCCGTCCATGTAAAAACTACAGGATCTTCTTCTACGTAGAAGCACATCATTCACTCGCTCACGTACATATGTAGCATGGACCGCCAAATTCCTCGCTTACTTACTTGCTTGCTTCATCGGTGGTGAGCATTGTGGATAGCCTGTGCTCTTTTCTTCGTATAGAGAGCATCATGCGGCCCCATCCTAGTCCAAAGACCGTAGTTTTCTCTTAAAAAGGAACCCACCGAATAACCAACCAACATTAGATTCTACCGTTTTAAACCTCTCTTTTTCATATCGTTGCTGTGCCTGAATTGCGCGGTTTTTATACCCTTTGTAGACATGTTCAGAACGGTCAACCGTAACCACGTATCAACACATCATCTTGTTCCTGATCGTTTCTTTCAACGCCCATAGGGACAGACATCTTAATGGAATGACTCCCTCTAAAGCTACAAGTTGATCATCGTCGTGTAGGTCGTCGCCCGGTAACACACATGTACATATGTATGTGCATACCTAAATTCACACCACATATTGGCTCCTTCTCTTCAAATCTCATTCATTCTTGCACTACCTACCATAAAACTAAACCTCCTTTATATATCTATTGTACTCATCTACGTATGTACATACCGCTACACCGCAACAAACTCACATCCATTTACGCATCTTCTTTCCCTCAACTTCACTGCCTCGTACGCACCTTGTGCCACATCTAGTAACCTCCTTCCTTCCCTCTCAATGCGCAAAGTCGTATCTACA
Organism: Huntiella omanensis; assembly: GCA_000833645.1. NCBI lineage: Eukaryota > Fungi > Ascomycota > Sordariomycetes > Microascales > Ceratocystidaceae > Huntiella > Huntiella omanensis. The sequence goes on along the minus strand of JSUI01006215.1, from coordinate 12,018 downwards.
ATACAATACAGTACAGTATGTGCGTGCGTGCGTTCCAACTCCCTTTAAAATCCCTCCAATTTATAGATGTCCCAAATGACTTTATTTTTTTCAAAAAAAAATCTTATTCCCTGTCTTCCACTTGCCCGTTTCTCTCTTTCTTACTTCCCTCCATTCCTTTTTTTACTTTACCCTCGCCATCCAAAAATCCGGACCCATTTAAAAAATCATTAAGCAATTGTCGTCCCTCCCATCTCGTTCAAATAACAAGCACCTACGCCGATTTTTGTTTTCTTTCCCAAGCTCTTGCTAGTTTTCCTTCGAAGCTTGTTTCTTTTTTTTAATTGTGTCCAACTCTCTATACCGTCGTTGCTTGCTTGCTTTTTTTTCATTTTCTTGATACTTCCTATCCGTCTAGTCACTCGCTTTGATCTTTTTTAACTCCCTCGTTAACCGCACTTTGACCCCGACTCAATTCGTTACAATAACAGTTGCTCGCCACCATCCTCGTTTTTGGTTGTTTCTTCGTCATCTGTTCTTTTTTTTTTCTGCGTGCTTTCCATTTTAAATCCCACGCTGTTTAGTCGTCTTCTACTTCTAATCTGTATCTCCAAAGTCGCTCGTCTCTGAACATTTGGAAGCTCTGATTGACCCGCTATCGTGTCCGTCGTCCATTCGTTCAACCACCTAATCTATCGACTTTGGCGCATTACCCAAATCTTCCAGAGTCATTCTTGAACTCCTTCATCGCCTACTCCCCGGCTTTCATACATCTTCACATCCGTCAAAATGTTCAGTGTGAGGTGGCTTCTTAACGGCGCCCTGGTGGGCTTGCCTATTGGTGTTACCCTGGCTATCTTGTTTGGCATGTCAGCTCACGATATTGCAAATGGAGGCTCTGGAAACCTTTGGTCTGATAACAAGATCGTTACTACTACCTACTGTCAAGACTCTATTGGTATCACTCCCGATACCGATGGCCAGCAATATACCCGTAAGCTTCTACTTTTTGTGCACTCCTCGTCACTATTAACCATATCACTAACTTGAACTGTTCCCATCTACAGTCAACCCCAACCAATGGGGTGTTGACTCTTCAACTACCGGTGGTCTTTGCATGAATGTAAGTTTCCTCTATTCACATGTTTTGCATATCCCTTCTCGTGAAACCTTGTCGCTCTCATGAGAAAACTCGATGCATCGAACCCGTGATTCAAACAACGCCTACTTGTTTGTGAACTGCAGTACCCCGCTTGCCACCTGCAATCCAACCGGGTGGCGGCTTGTACCACGTTTGGTCCACGACCACGAATACATCTCCATTATCTTGTCTGTCTAATATCCGCTTTACATACTAACATCCTCGACAATAGGTTACTACCTACAACAACGGAACCTACGAGACAAACACTACTGCTCCCGCTTGGTCCATCACCTGGAAGTACTCTCAAGGTTCTTCTGACCAGCCCGTCCACGCCTACTCCAACGCCAAGATTGATGACGTTCTTCCCGATAAGCTGTCCGCTCTCACCAACCTCACTCTTGACTTTGAGTGGTCCTACGGAAGTGGCAACACCTCTGCTTCTTCCACTGACGTTACCACTCTCGTCTCTAACGGTCTTAACGCCAACGTTGCCATGGATATGTTCATTGATTCCGACAAGACCAAGTCTTCCAACTCATCCGGTGCCTCCTACGAGCTGATGGTCTGGTTCGCTGCCATCGGTGCCGCTACCCAGGCCATTGGTGAATCTGCCGGTGCTGTCGCTACTGAAACCATTGACGGAAACACCTTCTCACTTTACGTCGGTACCAACTCGCTTAGCCAGAACGTCTTGACCTGGTTGCCCGCTTCTCCCGTTACCTCTTTCCACGGCGATCTTATGCCTCTGGTTACCAAGACTCTCTCTCTGACTGGTACTTCCTACCCCGATTCGACCGACTACATTGGTTACATGGCCATTGGTTCTGAAGCCTACTACTCCAATGAGTGGGTCACTTTTGACGTAAGCGAGTTGGCCATTGACATTCGCACTTCCTAAGCATTTAATGTCTTTTGTTTTTCTTGTTTTATGTACCCTGATATTGCTCATGTTTTCGCATGTTGACATTTCTCCGTCATTTCATCTGCACTCACCCTATATCACATTTCTCATGGGCCCTGATGATCCTACATGATCTCTTCATGATATCTCCTCAGACGACACCCGCTATCCACGCGTGTAATTAATGTCTCGACTGTTTTTTTTTAGACTTTCCTTTTTTTTTTCTGTTTCTTTTTCTTTTAGCCTTTTAATTTCTTGGGTTTTTGGCACTACGCTTTTTTTTCCTGCTGAACCTATTAATTTGGGGCTGTGTCTTTGTTCTTTGTTCATGGAGTCTAACGTTGTTGTTTTCGGGTTCGTATTTGTTTTTTTTTTTGGTTTGCTTCTTTATGGTTGGTTCGCATTAGGTTCTTTTTAGGCCGAGTGCTTGAATATGAAGTTTTTTTCCCTATTTCACGTGTATTTGTGGTTGTTGTATCTAGGTTTGCTTGTAGTCATGCGATGAATCACCTGTTCCGGGCTACACCTGTCATACGAACTGGTCAATAGTAGGGTTAATTACGAAACTAGGGTTACGTCACAAACTCACAGTGCGCGCGAAACGTGTCAATACCAATTCACACTGTAACGGCAGCTGACACCATCTGAGACACACTAGTGACAGCTGCTACAGCTACACACCTTCTACAGCTTGCCGTTATCTAACGTGTTTCTCGGTTCCCCCGGACGGACATTGCAAGCTCCGATGTAGTCCGGCGTTGTGTTTCCATTCACTACCACCATTCTTTCGCCATTTCACCAAACATAATGTGTCACTGGAACATTGATTCAGGCGATATCTTTGACTTTTAAAATAACCAAAAAAAAAAAANAAAAAAAAAATGGGTGTCAACGTTGACAATGATGTATTGGTAGTCGTGTTATTATGTATATATGTATATATGTATGTATGTGTATAGTAATGTTGGTATGCATGCACGTCTGAGAAAGAGTACACTTGCTAAAAGTAAAGTACACCCGTCGAAACGGTATTCGGCCGGATCAGGCATGCAGAGAGCATACATGTCCACCGCCGGTCAAAGGAAAATCCTCATTAATACTGCGTCGAATGCCATCATTCCAGATAGTGACATTCGAGACGGAGTAGAAAGTATGCATGTATGTATGTATGTAGGTTCCAAAACAAAGAGGACCAACAAGAGATACAATGTTGGAATAGAAATAACCGCACAAAAGACGTCATAACTAGTAAACAGAACAATGTCATATCATGCTCTCAAAACAAAACATGACATGCTCTCAACCAGATCTTGGTGACGATACACCACAGGCATATGAAAACAAAACAAAAAAAAAATAAACTGCACGGCAGACTAATTACAGCCTGAATATAACATAATTCATGCCATACAAGGATAAAAACTTGATATTGTGATACACTCAGCATTCCAGCCTAGTTATCATCGTGACATCATATCAATTCCTTCACAACTGGCCCTCGCACCGAGTTGGAAGCTGCAAATTGTGTTTCTTGCTAAAAGCCGGATCAAGCATATAGTAAAAGAACGGGTCCAAATAGACGACCCGGAATCTTGAGCCCCAGCGAGATCTCCAGCTAGAATCAGTCCACGATCTCGACATAGTGTCTGACCAGGACACCAGCTCAACGTGCCACCCACGGTTCAGCGCCCGCTCCACAGCCTTTAAAAACCCGTCCGAAAATTGAGCTGGCCCGGCATCACCGGTGGCCAACACCATCACACCCGGCGGGTTATCGAGCACGCTTTGCGCCATTTTCAGGTGCAAGAGCTCGTCGACACATTGCTCGCGTGCATGGGTCGAGTTGCTGGCATTTTCATTTCCTGAAGTTTGAACACGACCAAGGACGTCAACTTGGTAGTTGTTGGCGCGAGCATCTTTCAAGTAGTCTGGCTTGCTGTTATTGCTGTACGATCCAGCAGCGACCAACTTCTTAGTTTCACGCTCGCGCGTAATGGCGACATGGAAGGCCTTGAACCCAAACTTTGGGAGGGTATCGAGGTGGGCATTGTGTGGTGTACCTGCTGCCTTCTTGCATGCATCGTAGTATCCGATAATAACGTTCGACATGTCCACAAATACATGAAGGGGCTGGGTAGCAACGGGCTTCTTGCGACCGATCCGCTTGTCCTCCTCATGCAGAGTCTTGTATGCCTCCCTAGCCACGGGGTCCTTCGGATGTGATCCACTAAAGGACTTGTGAGGCTCCGTAGAGGCATCAAAGCCCGATGGCCCGACCGAATACTGACTTGATGGGGATGAAGAGTTCGAAGTTCTCTGCGGTTGTGAACTGGTTGTCCGATGTTGTGGACTGTTTGAATTACGAGAAACCGGCGACTTTAAAATTCTGATGCCTCCTGCCTGAGAAGACTCCACTGGGCTCGCCGCCTTGGGACCTTCAACAGCCAACTTCACCGAGTCGTAGAGTGACAAAAATTGCTTCGGAGAAGTTGCACCCTCGGCGGTAGACTGAACTTGATTGGAATAGGTGGGCGTTTGAACCTGAGATCCATATTGAGCGGCGACAGGGCTCTGATTGGGCTCTCGACCATTGCTGTAATGTGCGGAATAGAAGGGTGGAGGGGTCGGAGCTGGCGTGCTAGGCGGCTGGCCGGATGAGCTCTTAGCGGGGATCACGGTGGTTGATTGCGGGGTAGTATACGTCGACTTGCTGAGGATGCGTTGCGCCGCGCCATGGCTAGGGGTATTCTTGTAAGACGTCTGGTGCAATTCGTCTGAAGGTGAGAACAAATTGGCAGTTCGAGATTGAACAGGCGTAGTTCGTTGACTATGAATTCGTGCACTACGGCCTTCAAAGATTACTCCCGAATCTTCGGTAGGGTGCGAGCGGCTGGGACTCGTGACAGATGAAGGTCTAGAAGAAGGAGGTTGAGTACCGACTGGACTGGACACCAATCGGGAATTGGGCTTTGGGGGGGAACCAACCCGGAACGGTGTGAATGGTGCCTCTGATAGGCCATTCCGCTGGGATATATTGCTATTAATCAGCGATAAGGCCACAGAGAAATCAACAACTTGGGGTGGATTTGTCGGGGGGATTGGGGAAACGGGAGGTGTCATTTGAGCAATGTCATAATATGGCTCCAAATGCTCTTTCCGATCAACCATTGGGACAAAAAATGTGCGGTCAATGGGAAATATATCAAGTGAGCAACTGTGGATCGTGTGTACCAAGGCGTGCAGCGTAGAACGGCGCCTGGAGAAACAAGGGACTGGTAGGTGGATGTGGGGTTAAGGACTACCACCAAAAAGAGGGCGTAATAAAGTTATAGGAGGCAGGATAGTGTGGACTTGTCAGACATGGGCTGCAGGTTTGACGGTACAGCCAGCGTCTATGTATGTATAAAGAGTCTGTGGGAGTTTGAAACTGGTTAGTTAGGATTCCTTGATGTTGAGAAGACTCGAGCCATGGTGGCAAATATCATGTAGGCAGGCTCGCTCGCCTTGTGTTTAGCAGTTGAGTGCCGAGTCTTTTGTGCCCAAAGACGAAAATCCTTGATAGGGCCGCAAGTGGCAAAGTGACGCAGGGATATAGAAGAACAGTGCAACATATGGCTTCCAACCTTGTAGTGAAGCGAGCCAGCCCAATGATCTGTTCACAAGCGTGTGGTGATGGCATTGACTGAGGAGGGGAAACACAAGGGTTGAACTCACCTGCAAAGAAACAGCAGACACCCGACAGTACCAGATGATATAAACTGGTGGTGAAGGGGATCGTCAAATGTATGGTCGATTGTATGCGAAGGTTGTCTCAACAAGACCAAAGGAATGTGGAGATAAACAACTTGGGCCAATGGGCAATGTACCAGCAACTTGCAAAAGAGAGAAAAAGGTAAACAAGCGATACCTAATTGAAAAAAAAAAAAGACTGAAAGATTCAATTATCCAAGTTTTTTCAAGTGGTAACAAAGGATTGGCGGACGAGGTTGATGATTGAAATAACGGTCTGCCTACGTCATAAGACGATGGGTTTGTATTTTCCGATTGCACTGCACAGAAATCAGGCAGAGTGGTGTTTATAGGGTAGTATAGGGTAAAAAGGGTCAATGGTCAGTCCTATGTCGAATAGAACGATGAATTGTCAATTTTGCAAATACGACGAGCGATAGTGTTGATGAAGTCAACGAAAACAAATTTGGTGATGATTCACCTTGAACGGATGGCCAATTGAATGCCACAGGTCAACGGAGCGAGCGATTAAATAGCCTAGGGAACTCCGTGCCGGGTGTAAGCAGTTTAATAGCGGCAATCCAGGTTTAACGGGATCAAGGAAACGAAAGAGAGGATAGGGTTCAATAAACCGAAAAAAAAAAAGAAACGAGGTTGAGGTTGATTGATGATCAATGTTGTGATGAAGAAAGAATTGGAATGAGGCTGTTGTGGACTAGACGAAAGACTGTAAGGCAAGGCTAGAACTTGTGTGGACGCAATAGGAAACAGAGGGTTGAGGTTGTTACGATGATCGATTGTTTTGAGACAGGAAGGAGGGTGGGTTGGGGCCGAGAAAGGAAATGACGGAAAAGAGCATTCAAAATAAGTATCAAGGAACGTTAACGAGCGGCTTTTTAAACGCCGTACTGGTCTTGTACATGTATATATAGAGAGAAAGAAAAACATGAAATCAATCATTGGTTTGTATAAAGCTACTTTTTTTTTTCTTCTGAGGGATTGGGTTGTTTCTTACGTTGGGCTCTAGGCCATATACTTACATATTCATACATGTGTAGGATCAACACTGCTGCTGCGTGCCTATTTTCAGGCAACCTGACGAGTTCAAGGAAACCCACAAGGCCATACACGAGGCCCGGTCTTTCTGTGCATCCTTTGTATTGCTGGCCGTGTGGCATCCATTGTCTTGATATTGAGGGACCGGCCCAGACATGACGGGATAAGGGGAGGCAAATTTTAATGGTTCGGCAACCAGCCAGAGAGCAACATTGGTTGAGTTGGGCGCAAGGAGAATGTAGACATGTAAGAGATGACATGGCATCAGGGACCGACAGCGTATGTACAGTCTGATGCGGTACCAGGATAACATTGCCAGCTGGCCTTGGGGACATCGTGGAGTAACATGCGGGGGGGCCAGGGATCAGGTTCATGGTGTATGTTCTAAGTGAAGTCTTGGCCAGTATCAATGACAGCTATGACGGAAGACTTTTTTGGTGTAGTGTCTGGTACGATGAACGTGGGGATCAGGGCGGGTTATAGGAGCAGAAGCAGAAGATACATGCATAACCATAAGGGGACGAAATCTCATGAACATTTTGTTGGTGTTCTCGGGGAGACTACATGTGTAAGAGTTGACTAGGGTAGGGGGTAGATGCATCAAACAACGACAGTTGTATGTAACTATGTACACATGTAGCTATGTCTATATGTTTGTATGTTCATACATAGATCTCTAGCTAGGATCACTTTTATACAACACAGCAGTATGGTGCAACGGCAACACTCAAAAAGGTGAGGCTGAAGACAAGCTAAACTTGTATAGGCAACTTGCCCTCGTTAACTCACCATATAGGCTTCATTTGAACTAAGACATGAAAATCTAGAACGGCAATATCTAAAAGGTTGTCAGCCAATATGCACAATACTTTATGACGACAGACGAAGGGATTTTGTCCGGTCAAACGAAAAAGCAAGGCCATATGTATGTATGTATGTATGTACATATCAAAATGGCAAGAGGGTGTTCATGCCAAACGTAGTCTGGCGATCCGTATTAGTGCAGACCATGCACCTTTATTTTCCAGTCTCGGATAGAGCCATCAGAAAACGGTCATCAGCCTGAGTTCAACAGGTTTAAGTGCTCGCCACCACGGGCCAAAAATGGCGCTGAAAGCATGAGGAGGAGCCAAATCAAAGAGGGGTCGGCGGCCCTGCTGCATGCATCTCTTCACCGCCGGTTGAGACGCCAGCCGCCTTAATTTGACCAAACCTAGCGCATGAACCACGGTCAACCACGACCAAAGAGAGAGAGAGATGCGACCGAATCGAGTTATACGTGAAAATCCATAGGCTTTGAGAAAACCCTCGGGCACTGAAGTCGACCGCCAGGACAGGCGTCATGAATTTGAAGTATTCTGGCTTTGGCCTAACACACCGCAATGGAAGGTTTGAATCCACTTCCAGTACGACGTTTAACCCACCCCCTTCTCTGGTTCCCTTTTGGCTAGTCTTGACATTTGCTGGCGGATAACCCAAGGACAGGCTGGTCCAGTGACCGTCTTATCATGCGGAATCCATGTTTAGCTTTCTCGGTTTCCCCATGGCGGATCGGCCGGCTGGCTCTGGGCCATCCGCCATCTTGGGTAACTCCCGCTAGTCTTGACTTAGCCGATGTTACTTTTTGCCGGGCTACCACACACACATCTGTTGCATCTGGCGTGATGGTGGGGAGAAAGACAAAGAGTCAAGGCAAGAGGATGGATACTTGAAGACCCTGAAGGAGAAGACATGTGGCCGGCTGCATTGTCCGACAACTGGATAGTGACTACAGATATTGAAGAGTATCAAATTGATATCAACATAGACGATGGACGAGTCTCCGGAGAAACCCAGACATGGGTTGTACAAAGCTTGCCCAACCCACAAGCCCAGCCCAACGGCACGGTCGTACACGTGAGTTGGCATCGTCATCAGCAACATGCAAGACAGACCAGCAGATTATATGTAAACACGTGAATCTCCTGTCTAACACGGGAATGTTTCTGGAAGTTATATCCATTCTCCTCGACCGGCCGGCCATGATGGAAAGAAACATCGACATGTTGTTCTATATGCAACGGACCATAGCAAACCCTGCAGTATGAGCGTCCAAGTTCCGATCCCACTATTTGAATTACCAACCAACAGGAAGCCAGACATGCTAACGATGTTAAAGACAATCTCTAGACTCCTCGTATAAAGCAAACAATCAGGAGGTCCATGGAATGATGCAACCTCATAGGTCAGTATAGATTCATACATAAATCCGATGGCGGGTAAAGGGACAGACAACTAGACAAAATCTGTGTATGTACAGATGTATAAATGTACATATGCACATACACACATATGATGCAACCAGCGCAGCAAAAATTGGCCATGTGCTGCGTACGAAGGGAAGCCATTCATGCATAACGGCCCAATCCAGAACCAGGATTATATGCATCCACGCCCAACGATGGAAAGAAAAAAAAAAGGAACTCAAAGACGAGCTCCTGCGTGGCTGGTTTCTTGCAAGAATGAATAATCCAGGAGTACAGAGAGTAACCAATGCTTTCATAACCCTTTTAATGTTTGTTTGTCACTTTCAAATGTTGTCATCTTCATACAAACTTGATCATTGTTCGGACGATTTTGTTATCTTGGGGGCTAAAAAATGTGACAATGACAGCACGGGCCGTCGTCCCTGGTAGAGGGTTATACTGATAGGGTTAGTTATATGATTCTTCATGGCATTTCCCAAAAAGGAGATTCTAACCTGATGTTATGTTGTACGGACATAGATACACATAAGGATTGAATATGGATAAACAATGTATACCCATTTCTCTGGACATCATCTCGCATACTAACAAGACTCGTCACTTTCATATTCGGAACACTCCTTCTCACTAAACCGTACCTCACACGCTTGCGGGCCGATACATTGATATCCCGAGGCCATATAAGCCGTCTTCATCCCTTCGCTGGTCCACCAAGCAGGGCAACCATTAACGAAGATCGACGGTGTGTACACACATGGCCGACCATCGATTCTCTTTCAAAACCGCCTAAACTAGCCACGGATGGGTCTAGAGCTTCAAAGACTTCACGGTCATGTAAACCGGCTGATTCCGTCATCTATTTCCCCTCTTCAAGAAACCACGGGATCGTTTGTAATTAATCCATTCATTCACTAAGCTGCCTTTCCCCCACGCTGATATTGCCTACTTGACGCCTAAAAAGGTAAATCATCCCCATATGTAGACGTCATACACTTGCCAGCTCAGCCAGACATGTACATACATATGTACATACCGAGACCATCCCCGCCTTGCCCTGATTAACCTTTTGCTCTGACAATGGTCCCTTTGTTGAGATGTCATGCATATGCGCCGCTGATTAGAGTCAACTCTTATTCGGTCAAGTTTCCATCTATCTACATATCCACACACCAATGTGATCCCAGCCAGCCCATCTTATTTTGAGGCTCTCCCCACATGACAATAACAAAACCTCATAGCTGCCCAATCACCCACCAACCCAACAATCTCACCGATCGCCGCCACAACACCGCCACAGAAGCCGCCACCCACCCATCTCGATATCTCCCACGACTAGATCTCCGAATCTTCACAGATTCCTCTACCCCTCTCTGCCCCACTAACTTGCTACACTCGGCCATGTATTCATGCGCTGGCACTTCCATCCTGCCCTCACCCCACGCCCTACATCCGGTATAGTCATTCAGCCCTTAGCCGTTCACATATGCAAGTGGTCGACAATATGTACAAATCCAGGTCACCTAGTCTTCTCAGGACTTCGCTACCACCCGTCTTGTCTCCACAATCGAATCAACCGACATACATAATTANCGATCGCCGCCACAACACCGCCACAGAAGCCGCCATCCACCCATCTCGATATCTCCCACGACTAGATCTCCGAATCTTCACAGATTCCTCTACCCCTCTCTGCCCCACTAACTTCCTACACTCGGCCATGTATTCATGCGCTGGCACTTCCATCCTGCCCTCACCCCACGCCCTAGATCCGGTATAGTCATTCAGCCCTTAGCCGTTCACACATGCAAGTGGTCGACAATATGTACAAATCCAGGTCACCTAGTCTTTTCAGGACTTCGCTACCACCCGTCTTGTCTCCACAATCGAATCAACCGACATACATAATTACATCATTATTTGTGACGAATCAACTTGTCAGTTCTCGTCATCGGTAAATAAGCCTTGTCTATGTCACGCCACTCCGTTAGGACACTACAATTCTTGAATAAAGCAGAACACAAGGACCCAATGATTACCCCGCCATAGGTCACAATGTACCCCACCTTCGAGAATTATGTAGGTCCGGAGTTACTCGTCACTTTGTAAAACCGTTACCTCTATTGTCCCTTGTTGCCTCGTAGCATTTGTATCGGCCGAGAAGAACGTCATCGTCTCACTATTCTTCCCAACATAGGCATATTGGGGTTATCTGCAAATGTTAGGGTACCTACATCATCCTCATGTAAATGCTCATGTAAATGACGTCATTATACTGATATCACCTACATGAAGAACACGTTTTGACAGTAATCTATCATTATAGAACGTAAAACATTTATATATATTTCCGCTACCCTCCACCTTTTGCATATATGCAGCACCACAAGATCCATTACTCTCCTTCATATAACCAACGCTCGCTCCATTCGAAATCAAAATCAAGACCAAAATGAAACATTCCGGAATCAGTATACACAGATACTTCCATGAAAAGCCCTTACATAACAACCTACGCCAATAGTTAGTAACATAGAAACACACTTCATCGAAATTCCGAAAAAAAAAAACTTACACAATCACCATCACTCTTGCCCTGGGGAATACCCATCTCTTCAAACGTCGCGGGACCCTTAACAGGAGGCACTGCCGGCTTCGCAGCCTTTGGTGGCGTCGCCTGTTGCGGCTGCTGTGGGGGCGGCCGTCTACCCTGGTTCATTGGTGCCGGGCTCAAAGGAGAGTTGGGGTTACCCATTGGCCGTTGTTGCTGCTGCTGCATGGGTGGAGCACTTCCGACACGTCCAGGGTGATCGAAGCCGCCACCAGCGGGACCCATCATACCGCGACCTTGGCCTTGGGGAGCCGCTGAATTTGGCCGGGGGCCGCCGGGGGCTCCAGGACCGGCGTTAAGACGGGGCCCAAAGTTGCCGTTTGGTGGGGGTCTCTGGTTGTTGTACATGTTGTCT
>JSUI01006214.1:0-27465 GCA_000833645.1 Huntiella omanensis | reverse complement strand
TTTGCCGTTGATTGGGGATGGAGACGTTTGACTGGTTGAGTGGTAGGTTCGGGTCGGTCGGTCGGCTGGGTTTTGATAAGTTGGCTTGGCCTTTTTTTTTGTCATGTATGGATGTATGTACATATATTGGTGGGTTGGTGGAGCGGGAAGAGAACCGTGGCGTCATGTGTGGCACATGATCAAATCAGGCCGCACTTGCCAGCCAAAATCTATCAAATCGTGGTTGTCTATGTATGTCTAGTTGCAGAAACGTACATAATAGCTCAGCCAGCCAACGCCATGAGAACCAAAGATTCTCCTTCAATCTAATACCCAGATTATTAACGGCACACCCCCACAAATCTGACACAGGTTTTTTTCCTCTCCGGACAATACTCTCACTCACTAATCATTATGTGTCTTGATTCTATGCTCTTCTGTTGCTCGCCTCGTCTTTGCCTTTCTCGTCGGTCACCCTCCATCCGGCTCCCCATTCCCCAATCAAGCATAAATCTCCCGCTAATCATGCAAGGTCCCCGCGCATCGGATAGCATAACTCTATAAGGCCTTATACCCTGTCACTTATCCAGCCCAGCCCACAGCCCAGAGCCCCGCCGTCCAGGCACAAAAAACCAAGTGCAGAAGAGCCAGAGGAAACTTGTCTCCCACCTCGGCGCCACAATGAAACCCAACAAATGCCCGGCCCAAACAGGCAAAAATAGAACAAATCTTTACATTACGGACCTTCCTTCTTCTCCATTCAAACCCACTCCCATCTTCCTCCTTTCACCGGCCACTATTGCCCCCGCAGCTCATCTTTCTTAAGCGACCGTCCATCGCTGCCAGACTGCAGTGACACCAGAATCAAAAGCCATCCCATGTGACACACCCCTAAATATTTGACTTATGCAGTTAGTTAGTTACCATGTCCATCCGAACTGATCTCTAAACGGCAGTCTATGGCGACAACGCCACACAAAAGCGCCACATATCACTTGATTGGTTAAAAGGCACTTAAAGAGCGCCCAAGTGGGGCCACGCGCCAGCCTTGACCGAGAGGCGCGTTCCCAATGACAGGGCCAAGCCAAGGCAGAACAGACGAGACGAGGTCTTGTGCTTTTTTTTTTTCTGGGGGATTGAGGGGCTGCATTTACAATTAGCTTCCATCATTGTTCTTCTTACTTCTACATTGAATCCCACTGTTATCTAACAAAAAAGTGCCTCTTGTCACGAACCTCCTTCTATAAACCCGCCCAACTCAAGTTCACGTGCGCCCCATCACGCCATCAACCACAACCCAACCATTATGTGTGAGTACCCGACCAGCCAAGTCCCTTCGGCACACGCCCCCCTCCCCCTCCTGCTCCCCTCCATCCGGCAGAAGAAGCAAGCAAAAGAGAAAAAGGCGAGAGAGCCAACCAACCAGCCAGCCAACAATGCCACTTGAACAAGCAAGATAGGAAAAAAAAAGAAAGAACCCCACTAACACCCCCCCGCAGCAGGATACGGCTACGGTGACGACAGCGGAGGCTTCGTCCAAGGAGGTTCGCAGCAGCAGACGCAGGGTGGCGACAAGGCAAGTCCATCCCATCAAATCCATTTCCAATCCCATCAACTCCACCAAATTCATCCTCTGATTCTCCATTTCGCATCACACAAAATCAACCAAAACAACCCCCCAGCCCAGCCCAACCCCGACTAACCACGGGCTCTCATCCTTTGCCTTCCCTCGCTGTAGAACTACACGCGCGACTCGGTCCGTCCAGCCACCATCAAACAGATCCTCGCGGCCGACGAGGTAGCCATCGGTCCCAACAGTGAATTCCGCATTGACGGCGAGGCCATTACCCAGGTGACCTTTGTAGCTCAAATCCGCAATTTCATCCCGCAAGCCACGACGGAAATGTTCCTTCTCGACGACGGCACCGGCGTAATCGATGCCAAAAAGTTCCTCTCCAGCACCGAGAACACCACCGATGAATCCGATCCCTCGGGCGCCGGAAACCCGCAATTTCACCCGCAGGATTGGGTCCGTGTATTCGGCCGTGTCAAGTCCTTCAGCGGAAAGCGCAGCGTCAACATCCACGTAGTCCGTCCCGTGGAAACCTACAACGAAGTAAACTACCACCTTCTCGAAGCCGCCATGGTCCACCTATACTTCCGCAAACAAGCCGGCGGCGGTGGTGGAGCCGGTCATGTCGGTGGAGGTGGTGATAGCATGTTTGTCGACTCAGTTGGTGGAATGGACAGTATGTCCGGAGGCGGCGGTATGGATATGGGCGGGAAACTGGCCCATATGTCGGCCGATGTACGTAAGGTGTGGAATGCGTTTATGACGATCCCGAGAAGTAACGAGGGCACGAGAATAGAGGTTGTGGCGGCAAAGGTGGGGCTGGGAGTGGAAGATGCCATGCAGGCGGCCATGGAGCTCAGTGCCATTGGTGCGCTGTACAACACGATGGATGAGCACACCTTTGACGTCATGTCTTACTAGAAATGACACGCCCCTACCCACCCCTCCTTTCTAAAAGAGACCGGTCGTGTGTTCTGTGTTAGACACATCGAGTGGTTTCTTACGTCTTTTTTGTTTTGTCCATTGTTTCGCATGTCTTTCGATCTCAGGTACAAATGCCCAGAGTAGTAATTGTTTACAAGTAGTCAGTCACAAGCACAAAGTATAATGCATAGTAATAGTAACACGGTTAAGGCATTATATTATCTATTAATAATGCGAGACCAAGAGATCTCTTGTTATTTATTATCCCATATGGGCTAAATCAAAAATCAAAACAGTACTCTGCACAAAAAGCAGCACAAATGTCTACCTAGACTCCATGACTTCAAAAAAGCAAAACAAAACCCCAGAAAGATGAAAACAACCAGAAGAAGAAAAAACCAATACATCCTTTTCGCCCCCTTGCCAATTGGCAAGACCCAGCAAGCACCCAACTAACAAACCCGGCCCTCTAAATGACGGACTGGGCTCGGCAAAAAAATCAAAAGAAAACAAACGAAATAACAGAAAAAAAGGAAAAACGCCAGAGACTCGTACAAGGTAATAAAGTATGTAGAAAATTGGAAAAAGGGGGTAAAGTAGAAAACAGAAGAGATCTGACGCCCTGCATAAAGCGGACGTGGTTTGTTTATTCGGAGTTGCCCCCGCTGGTTCCCTGGACTCAAAAACGAACAGTTTATGAGGCCCCAAGGGATATGTGTAATGTTGAAACATAAAAAGAAAAAGAAAAAAAGAAAAGAAAAAAGAGACGAAATAGCAATTCAAAACAATGCAGGACGGGACAAGGCCGTTGTGGGGGACTGGGCCGGGAAATAATGCGAACAAGACCGTAGAGACGCCGTGAAAACGAAAACAGAAACGGAGGAAATAATATGCAAACCGAGACATCGATGACGGACGAAAGAGATGAAAAATGGAAGCGTGTCCATCTATGATGAACGACGGTTTACCGAGGATTCGGTTTGGCCTTGTGATGAAGGACGAGACTCGTCACTGAAAGACACAACAATGTCTGAGGAAGAGTCATCACCGTTAAGGGTCGATGTGTCGGAACGAGTCGAGGTAGATGAGCGAGGAGAAGATGGCGAGATGGTGACGGTGGCCGTGGGAACGGCAACACCTTGAGACACGGGCTCACGTACCATGGCAGTCAGGTACGAACCGGAAGTGCCAAAGTAAATGTCCTCCTTGGGAACAAAGCCGAAACGCTTGTAATACTCCGTGTTAGCGGGAGAAGAAGACTCCAGATACATGGGCTTTTGTTCNATGAGCGAGGAGAAGATGGCGAGATGGTGACGGTGGCCGTGGGAACGGCAACACCTTGAGACACGGGCTCACGTACCATGGCAGTCAGGTACGAACCGGAAGTGCCAAAGTAAATGTCCTCCTTGGGGACAAAGCCGAAACGCTTATAATACTCCGTGTTAGCCGGAGAAGAAGACTCCAGATACATGGGCTTTTGTTCCCGATCAGCCTGTGTAGTAAGGTTAGTATGACTGTGTGACACTTGACTCGACATATAAAGAGAATAACTTACCCGGGCCATCATGTCACGTAGCAGACGAGACGCATACCCCTTGCACCGACCGGCAGGCTTGGTACCCAGGTAGATCAGGTAGTAGCAATCGTTATCCCGTTCCCCCATCACCCGCAGCTTTGCGTCGTGCAGCGCCGGCAAAAGTTCCTTGTAGTACCGTCTGCGCCCCTCGCGGGACAGCTTCCACCGCAGCTTCCACAAGCCACTCTTCAATGACGTCCACAGACCCTCGCACTCATCGCCCGGCCGCATCCACATGGCGATGCTCTCGTGGTCCGGTCCGATGGAGTACACTTGTCCGGACATGAGGTAGCAAGCTGAGATGTACGTCATCATGTCCACGTGCAGCTGCCAGAGCGCCTCGGGAGACGAGTCCTTTGCGTCTGGAAGATCGACCAAGTAGCGGGACAGGTGGTCGTCGGCAAAGGCGTGGGAAAGCGCCATGGCCACCTGACGGTACTCACGACGGGGTACCTCACGGATGCCCGAGGCGAGAGACTCTGGAATGAGTGTTTGGCAGGAACGGTGTGACGAAGTGCGGGAAGGCGTGGGCTTGATGGCGGGGAAGGAAACGTCTTCAACGACGGTTGAAGCTGCAGATAGTTGACGGGGCATGACTGGGCGAAGAGATTTGCTGGGAGTTGAAGCCTTGGGGAACGGCGAAGAGCCGAGTGAAGGCTTCTCGAACATGGGAGGGACGGAAAGAGTGGAGGCGGTAAGTGGCTGGCAGCAAGACATTTTGGTGATCTTATGTGATGGAAGAGAGTATTCGGGCTGGAATGGATATGTTAGCATGATGAAGTAGTGTACAATATGCACAAGGCAAAGAAAGATGTGATGATGATGATGATGAGATGTAAAAGGTCAAGGTGGGGAAGTGAAGACTCCGGACAGGCTCCTTTATAGATTTGCATCCGGTCCGTTCTCACATCGTGTTTATGGGAGGACAAACCAGCGACAAAATGGACAAGAGGTTAAAGACACACCCCCTCCACCTTTCAAAAAGCAATACACAAGTCAGAGCGTATTGTATTTACGAACAAGAGGTGTGTGGTGGGGCGTGAACTTTTTTGGGGGGAGTTTAAGGCCACTTTTGGCGAGGTTGAAAGAGCAACTGAGGGGCAAGTCATCAGGAAGGACAGGCAACAGGTTTGTGATAGCTGAGAAAGGGATAGAGAAATACAGGTTTGAACAAGCCCATGATCACGACAGAATCTTCTCCAAACACACACACTACATGAATGTCGTAAATAACATGTGAATGGGTGTGGAAGTGAAATGCGGAGAGAATCCACGCCAAAAGTGACATCACGAGGTCCAGACTAACGAGCCTTAGACAACCGAAGGTTGGATGACGGCATGGACAGTGGCAGTGGCGTTCCGGGGTTTACATCTCTGGAAGCGCAACCCAAAAGATATCGTAAATAGAGACGAATCACAGACCACAGAACCAAGGGGTGCCGTGGATGACCATCGAGAACCCAAAATGCCAAGTGACAGCGCCGGTGCAACGCAAAACAAGAAGGAGAAAGCGAAGACGGCAAAAGAAAGCAGGCGCAGAATCAAATCGATAAAATGCACCATGTTGGCAGCTAAGGGACTCGCAACCGAACAAGCAAGTCAAGGCAAAAAATAATAGAAAGTAAAAAAAAAGACAGGACAGTATGAATAAGCCACCGAACATGCTGCACGAACAGAGGACCCTGCAAGCCTAATGACCAGGCGAGCTCACGTCACAAAGCGCTTTGGAACGTGGACACAGACGAACAACAAGTGGTTGAGAATAGAAAATCTGACAAAATTCCCACAAGCCCAAACGCCACCCGTGGCCCGAAAACCCAACATGGACATCACGGCGCCCCACAACGGTACTTGCGGAGCCGGGCAAAAATAAGTGGCGGAGAGTGCAGTAATGAATAGATGTGGCGCATGACCGGTGGCGGTAGATTGGGCAGCGTCTGTATGTCTTGAATAATACGGTGAACGGTATGAAAAGGCGGACGGCATAGCGGGCTTCGGACCATACAGAAAGGCGTATTATCCAGCCGTTGTTTCTTCTTCTTCTTTTTTGCTCTAGTCCGTCTGCCTTCTTGTGGGTGGGGATTTCGTGGCGTTGGGCGCAAATGGCTGAATGGGCGGGCAGCAAGGCGATTGGTAGGCAAATTGGAGAAGCGTCGATATAGTGACGATAATGACCAAGAGACGGGACATATCGGTGCAAAAAAGACGCCAAGAAAAAAAAACGGGACCGATTTATTCTTCTAGACCGTTCCTTCCAGCCACGGGGGAGAAGATGGCGGTCGGGCTCGGATGTGGCGATATCTTTGAACAAAGTGGGGCCGTCCGAATATGGGATTTTCCGGCGATATGTAGATGGACGGGTCATGATTGAGTTTGAAGTGGACCCCTTGGTACTAGATGGGACATTGATCCAATTTGGGAAACGGACGACGTGTCTTGGATGTGGTGGTGGACGTGACGAATGATTCCGTGGGTCTGGGACTTGTTGGCGGGTTTTGGGGCTGAGAATAGGGCCACACCCCCCTTCTCGATATAGGCGGTGTTGGCGGGTGTTGTGCGCTGACAAGTGATGATGGGCCTTTTTTGGCGATATGCAGGACGATGAATGGGGGAAAAGTAGCGAATGATGGTGCAGGAATCAAGGAAATGTGGGTAGATTGGGAGAATAATGATATAAATCAAACTTACTGTTGTTGGTATAAGATTTGGTTACTGAAATCCAATGGTTCGTTGATTCGATGATCTAGTTTCTAGATTTGGTGTTAGTGGCGGATGTTGATGTTGTGACTAACACTGTCTAAAACAGACAACCAATACACTTACACGCTTGAGAAATTCCCTGAATAGGAGATGAGGCTCTGGTGATGGTTGTGTGGGGAGGAGGCAAAAGTCTATTAAGCAGGCGCGAATGTGGAGTCCTGGATTGTTGTGTATGAATGTATGTTGTAGGCTGGCGGAGTATTAAATCTATCAGGATGATGAATGATAAAAAAAAAAGTATCAAGAGAATAATGTAGTAGTAATAGTAGTAGTCTAATAGTCGGACAGTCGTAAAGTAACAAAGCAAGTATAACAAACAAAGGAATGTAGGAATATCACTTGATAGAGTAGATATGATGAAGATTGATGTAGAAATATATGAATAGGATGTACAAGAGAGAACAGACACTTTGACGCCATCGAGAAAGACGGGGACGTAAGCAAGGCTATATACCCGCATCACGAGCACACATGAACCGACGTCTTGTTCGTTTCCGTTCCTGTGCCTGTTGTGTGGTGGTCGTGGGCCCTTGTTCGACCCAGCGCAACGTCTTCCGTTGGCCGCCTTTCCCTTCCACCAGGACCCTGTGCCTCTTTACATTCGAGGCGTGCGTCCCAAGGGTCCCGACGGTAACCAAAATCCTCCCCCTCGTAGCCCCTGGTCACGCCAAACGGCATTCACTTTTAACACACGCCCCCTTTTAAGTCAGGGAAGATGGGTTCAAGGTGTTGGGTGATGTTGACATGACAATGTATCGTCATTGTGTTTGGTGAAAGAAAGTGAGTACATAGATTATTGTATTGGTAGTATGTTGGTTTGTTTTAGTTGGGAATGAATATCTGTAGAGTTACGGATTGTAGATAGATTAGAAAGAAAGAGTACCGATGAGAGTCAAAATCCTCTTCCTCAAAACCCCCTGGTCACTCCAAACGACTTTCACTTTTACACCCCCCTTTTACGCCAAGATAGGTCAACATAGCTTGTCAACATATCCCCATCTCTAGTCCCGTTTACCAAAAGTACATATGTAAATGGATCGCCATAGTAAGTTGTGGTTCAACCAAGAAGGAATCAATCACTCCCACTCCCAAGTTAAACAGACAACTATCCACACAACTCATCCACTACCAGGCAAGAAACGAGGAAAAAAGAAAGAAAAAGCAATGACCATTGGAGTGAGTGGGGGAGAAAGGAAAGCTTCACCTCAAATTCAAGGGTGTGTCTGTATATTGACTATTTTACATGGCCATGGAACGTCGAGGTTCTTTGATCAACCGAGGGCAAACGGACAGCCACGGCACTGGGCCGCGTTGGCGGTTGGATGGGACTTTGAACGGATGGATAGTTTGTCTTGCAGATGAGACGAGGCGTCGCTGAGTTCACGGCGCGGCAGCGGGATCCATTGTCAGCCGCGGTAAAGGACCGTTGCAGTGCGGGAGGGAACAAAGGTTGTACCACTCAACGCCGTGTGTCCCAAATGTTTCTGTCTATTTGTTGAATTTTGTTGGTTATCCGTTCCCGTTCAGATTAGCCTAGATGTATTCTATATGTGTATGTTCTATATCCGTTAATCAGCTGACCGACGTGAAAAAAAAAAAAGGGGTGGCTGTTCAGTCAAGCAAAGCAACGAAGAAGAGAAAAAGTAAATCCCAGAATCTTGGCCTACCCAAACCAAACTAAATCAGCTGCTTCAATACATATGTACACAAGCCCTCCCCTTTGACGTATGCATGTATGTATGTATCAATTAGAGGGAGATCCCCATAAAGATGACAGTGCGTCGTGTAGAAAGGCAAGGCTTTCGACAGGGTTTCTTTGCCCAAGACGACCCGGTACCATGGGATTTCAGGGTTTCTGGATGCTTGAGGCCTTGTCTATTGGGGCAATTGGGATACGGGGAAGAGCGGATCAGGCCAAGCAAATGGGTACCGCCTGGGCCAACGAAGCTGTTTTGAGACGGGGGTCTTATTGGAAGACGAGATGTGGTATTAAGTGTACAAGTCAGCAGATGAGACTAGAAAAAAAAAAGGGAAACATTGGACGTGGCTAATCAAAGCTTCTAGAGGCGACCATTTAGTCGGGACCGAAACAAACCAGTAACCAAATACATCAGCTGGGGGTGGGAACGACATAGTATAACAAGCATAACTACTGACTTGCAATTGTTTCCTTCTCATCAACACAGCGGCAACCAACCGCCCGATAACAAAATGATTCTCCCGTAAACGAAGCGGAAATGCACAGTTATCAAGGCTAACCAGCCAAACAAGTCATTTGACACCGTCAATCAATGTCACCAACCAACCAACCAAATCAATCAATCAATCAATGTATGCATGGCCTACAACAACGCATGCTGTATGTAATAATCAGATTTCCCATGTTCCTTTAGTTTCGCCAAGGGTCCTATATCGAACCCTAATCCTCGATCATCGACCCCCCCGCAAAATATAGACAACAATCGCCGACCATTAAACAAAGTAAAAGAAGGACGAGAAAAAAAAAAGGAATCACCTCAAACGGCGCCCGGTCCATGTTCCTATCGGCGCCTCCATATACAAACAAGCCCACAACAGAAAAATCATTGCAACTGCAACACATCGCGTTGGGGTTGTCGTGGCGGTGGAAACGGCGTCTTCCTATGAAGAGTGGGAAAATAAGGACATACATACAGACAGACAGACAGACATGCTTTGTTTACTCTCATGTAGTGCCCTTGGTGATACCTTCCCCGCCACCACATAAAGCAACTAACTAACAATGGGAGAAAAAAGAAAGGCAAGTAAGCTAAACAAGGTGTTGTTCCCCAAAACGGGCAGCTTAACTTCTATTTTCGGCCTCTTGCATTGGTAGGGTTAGTTATGTACATTGTATGTATAAAAGTGGAGGGTTATATAGTGACATTTCTTTTTTTTTGGGGAGGGGGGGGAGACGACCCCTGGAAGAAGAGAAGGAAAAAAGGAAGGAAGCTTGTCTTTTTGATGGGTGACCGAGTTTCGGGGAGAGTTGATCGATCCAGGCGATGAGGGGCCGTGCCATGATTTACAGAAGTATATTATGTGTATTGTATAGTATATTAGATTCCGGTATTCCGAAGGAATACAAAGTACCCGAACAAAAGAAGCAAGTAAAAAAAAAAGGTGATGAATATGCAAAAAAAAAAAAAACTAAAACAAAGAAGCAATCACTACATAACATAGTCCACAAGTCTAAAAAAAAAAGAAAATTTCCAAAAAAGGATGTTAACTGGTTAGGTTGGATTGATGGTTGATAGGCGTGTTTTAATTTACGTGTAGACCGGGGCGTGCTTGTTGATGAGGCCGGTCAGGGGAAATTGAATAGCTGGGCTGAACTGGGTATTGTCGGTGGACGAGAGCTGTACTGGAAGAAGAAGAAGAAGAAGAAGAAGAAGAAGACGAGACGACATCTACCAAATAGACAAACGAACGAACAAGGCAACTATGAAGGGGGCCGTGAAGGGGGGGCGTGGGTTAGGTTAGATTTAGGGAATGGTCAGGTGTACAATACAATACAATACAATACTTTCTTCTTCCTTTCTTTTCTTTTCGTTGTTCACCGTCGGTGCCCGTGTGGAGACAGTTTCGGTGAAGCCAAGACGGATATTGGCTTTTGGGACTATAGGCTATGTACATGATAATCTCTACTACTAGGTTAAACATTGCACATCCCATCTCTTTTTTTAGGTTCTTAGTTTATGAATATGATGCTAGGGATAAGGATGAAGTGGCGAACGGGGAAGAGAAAGTACGGTCCCGTGGCCTTCTGATGTGTGTATAACCATGGTTCTCAACGGTAGAATCCGTGTAGTTTTTTTGTTCTTTCTTTCTTGGAAGACTTCTTCTTCTTCTTGATTTGCAACTTGAGGCACACAAGACCCTGGTGTTGGGTAGTTTTGAGATTCAGTCAGGTGACTGTGGTAATGCAGGTTCTGTGACGCACTTGGATCATGAGGACTATGCTGAACAGGGAATACGTGGGTTGTGGTTGGACTTGTCGCATGACCGTGGGGTTTATGGCGGGTTTTNATTTACGTGTAGACCGGGGCGTGCTTGTTGATGAGGCCGGTCAGGGGAAATTGAATAGCTGGGCTGAACTGGGTATTGTCGGTGGACGAGAGCTGTACTGGAAGAAGAAGAAGAAGAAGAAGAAGAACAAAAAACTTCTTCCTTTATTTTTTCTGCGTCCGTGCTCTGACCAATCAGCGTCGAGTATTGCCGTAGACCTTCACGAACACACTACACCCGATACCAACACGCCGGCTTACAACGATGGCGCGCGCCGTATCTGAACTGAGAGACTCACAGGCCGAGGCCGAGGAAGCTCTCTTTAAACCTTCGAAACAACCTCCTAGAACTCCGCCCCGTAGCGCACGCATCGAGCTGGACTCGGACGCCGACGCGTCTCCGCCCGTCTTCAAGACCGTGGAAACCGTACGCGCCGAGAGTGTCGAACTCCCCGACCACCAACCCAATGCACAAGTCGCCACCACCGTAAACTTCAACCTCTTCCCATCGGCAGTCACTGATCCCGTACCCGCCACCGAGTGCAGGTCAGATGCCTCGCACCAGCTCGGGTCTTCGCCCCCCGCCCACATCAGCGCCTCCCGGAGACGCACTACTCTCTTTGAGGCTATGGACCTCATGGAAGACCCTCCCATGGCTGAGTCACCAGAGGCATACCATGAAATGCACACTCTCGCGGTGACAGTCATGGGCTTCCTCAAAGAACGTCACCCACTATGGAACGCGGTCTACACCCTGACCCTGAACTTAGGCCTCCCCGAAGTCAACTTGGCGGAGCACCTGCACACCACTTCCACTAGCAAACCGTCTGTGTCCGTACCCATCCCGGAGCCCTCCACCACCGCTGTCACCCCCATCACTCTGAACAAGACACCTACCCGTGACACACAGGCTAAGAAGTCCACCACCAACAACGCCACCACCAACAACACCACTGCCAGCAACACCACCGCCAGCAACACCACCGCCAGCAACACCACCAACCCCGCAAACCACAAGAAAGTAGCAGAGAAGCCCAAAGCCAAGGCCACGGAAACCCAGACCAAAGTCTCTAAACCCAAGAAGAAGACCAAAAGTGACCCCCCTGCCCTCCCCAGTGCCAACTCGCTGCTCATCGCAACCTCTCCATACACCGCCACTCCAAGCGCCGCTCTCCAGGCCGAGAAAGAGAAAAAGGTGGACGAAGATGGATTTCAACTCGTATCCCACACCCGTAAAGCTAGCCCAAAACCCCCCTCCCACACCAACACTCAGTATGTCCACCTCACGATCAGTGCAGGAGGCAAGAAAGGCGCCTTCCCCAATCCCAAAACAATCCGTGACAAGATTAATAACGGCCGCGGAATGCTTGCGATTGGTGTCCATAACAACAGGAAGGGTAACATAACAGTGATTTGCGCTACCGAATCAGCCAGATCAATGTTATGGGAAACTCGTGACGTCTGGCTCCCANCACCACCGCCAGCAACACCACCGCCAGCAACACCACCGCCAGCAACACCACCAACCCCGCAAACCACAAGAAAGTAGCAGAGAAGCCCAAAGCCAAGGCCACGGAAACCCAGACCAAAGTCTCTAAACCCAAGAAGAAGACCAAAAGTGACCCCCCTGCCCTCCCCAGTGCCAACTCGCTGCTCATCGCAACCTCTCCATACACCGCCACTCCAAACGTCGCTCTCCAGGCCGAAAAAGAGAAGAAGGTGGATGAAGATGGATTTCAACTCGTATCGCACACCCGTAAAGCTAGCCCCAAACCCCCCTCCCACACCAACACTCAGTATGTCCACCTCACGATCAGTGCAGGAGGCAAGAAAGGCGCCTTNCCGTGGGGTTTATGGCGGGTTTTTTTGAGGAGAACAGATGGACGGACGGACGGGATGTTTGTTATGTAAGTAAGTATGTATGTAACTTCATAGATGGATGGGTTAAAAAAAACTCAACTGAAGTTTAAGTCCGTCTATGTACATATGTGGTAATAAAAAAAAGAAACAACGCATCTATCCAGTCTGCATCAACCCGTCTCAACCGTCAACCCGAGACATCAAACGCAAGTTCCAACCCAAGCACTCAAAGGTAAAGCCAAAGCCAAAGCCAACCCCAAGCCAAAACATCCAGAAAGACCCCCAAAAAAGCAAAGCCACCTACATAAAACAAGTCGCCTCAAAATAAAAAAAACCATTATGTACTTCGGATCCTCGGAGCACGAGCCTATACGGAAAGACCCAGGTGTCTGGGCATCCTTGGAAGAGGGAGGGTCATTCCCTTGTTTTGTGGCGTGAAAGAGAATTACGACGATTTGGTGATGGTTATGATTTAGCTACAAGATGTCTTTTGAAGGGGTTGATGATGATGAAAGGTTGAACCCCCCCAGTTTAATAAATTCCATACCCCCCCCCTTCATAGTATGAATACCTCATCTCGTCCCAAAAAGCAAAAACAGGTCAACCACCTTTGAATGATAGACCCCCTCCCCTGTTGACCGATGAAAAGGCACAAAATCATAAGAAGCACAAGCCATGATCGACGTACCGGCTGGACGGGTTCGCGCCCGGTTGCCCTATTATCATTAGTGTGGGTGTGGGTTAGGAATTATGAATCTTGAGAACTTGAAGGATTCACTGGGGAAATATGGATGGACTTTGGAAATACTATGTTACAGAGATTGTATGTATGTACAGACATACAGCTGAGTTAGACGTCTATCCATCTGTCTGTATGTCTGATTTCCGAGGAAGAAAGAGAAAGAGAGATGGGATCTCTAATGGATGGATGAACAGTTTAGGTTATGTAATACTGTAACCATCTTGAAAATATGTCAGTTACAAAGAAGCATGTTTGACCGAGCTTCACACATCCATCTATCTACATGGATACCACCCGGAACAGCACCTTCTTGACCGACTCACTCACCGATGAACCGAACCAAACCCGTGTAATCAACCACCCACCCTCACATGACCTAGTCCTCCCAACCATCCAATCACAATCCATCAATCCCATCCGGATCCAGACCCAACGAAAAACACGCCACCCCATCACAAGGCTAATCTTTCCCTCACCATAGCCCCAAAAGTCACGCCCGACTTCCCTCCTCTCTATCCACTGCAAAGAACTTACAAATCGTGCCGCTGCACATGCAAGATTCCCAATACCACCACGTGTCTTCCTCGGTGCCGGTACACTTCCTCGGTGCAAAAACTCTCTATCCATCCACTCCCATCAAAATACGAGCCCGCACAACGTGGCACTGTCAACACAAGCTCTTCCGTATGTGATCCTGCTTCCTTACCAACCACCTCCAACATATATCATGTATGTACATATGTATGTATCTAAATATGTATCTAAATATGTATCCGATACCCCGTTCATCCGTCCATCCGTTCACCCGTATTCATGAATCTCCGTCTACCCCAAAATCAAGCCTCACTATCTACATACATAAAGATCAATACACAACATTTTAAAATTCCCATACATAACCCCCGAAATCCCTCCCTACCCGCCGATACACAACACAATAATCCCACAATCCACAATTTACCTGCCGCCATCCATTCAACATATCCGTAACGCCACAATCACCAAGAACAAAAAAAAAAAGAAAACTTCTTAATCTACTTCTTCACTTCGCCCCAAATGCAATGTAATGCAACACATGGCTACACAAACGAAAACAACAATCATAACAATAACAACAACATTAACCTGAAAATCTTACCTACAATACGCTATATCATCCCGTTAATTACTTCTTCTCTTCGAGTCTTCCGTTACACCATCATATGACATGTGCCAACCGGCAACTGTGTATGCACATACATATGTACATAACCCCAATTTCGCCACGTTACACAAAATCCTCACTGATCCCCGTTCCTTCCTTCTTCCTCTCTTATCTATCCATCTATCAATTACTACCTTCTTCTTCCGAACAACTGCTTGACCTTGTATTGCCTTATCCCCTTGCCACACACACATGTACCCCATCAAAAGGTACCAGACGCCACACTCAACATCAACCTATCTTTGTACATACATACATACTCAAACTACTACAGAAAGTGTCACATACAATACTCAGTAATTACTTCCCAAGGATATCAAAAATCAAATTAACAATATTAACAGTAGCCACCCACCCAAAACAAACAAAGAAAAGGGCATCACCAGCATTTACATGCGGCGAATCTCGGCTTCGTCTTTGAATGACTGGAACTCCTCCTCATTGGAGGCAAACTTCTCCCACCACTTGAAAAGCATGGATTCACAAATCAACTTGAACCATGGTGTGAACTTCAGGTCGGGTGTCTTGAAGAACTCGCGGAGCTCTTCTGGCGACACGTACTTGGTGTCGCGGGCCTCGTTGGGGTTGACCTCGAGATCAACATCTGCCCTGATGAACAGGATGTAGTCAACTATATCCATTATTAGTATAACTGTTATGGCCTCGTTGTCGCCAAGACATCATAACTGTAGCCTCACAGTCACAACATCAACATTGCACAAAACTTACTCTCATGCTCACCCCACTTGCCGTCACTAGGGGCCTTGTAGTGGATACGGGTGAGGAAATGGAAATCCTCAAATGGCACCTGCTCGGGCTTAATACCCAGCTCCTGCTCAAGCTTCCGGCGGGCGGCGTTCTTGACTCCGCGAACAGAGTCGGCGAGGTTGTCGCCAGTCTCAGTAGGAACGCCCAGGGGGTGCGAGCAGCACGTGTTGGTCCACATATCGGGGAAGGTAATCTTCTCCGTGGCGCGCTGCTGGAGCAGCAGACGGTTCTTCGAGTCGAAGAGGAATACTGAGAAGGCACGGTGGAGGAGACCCTTGTCGATGTTGGTCATGAGGTGGCCTATCATCAAAACAAACACACGTTAGAAAGTGTCACTCAAAGCGATAATCATCAGCAACAACATAAACTTACACAGCTTCTTGCTAGCAGTGCCAATGGGCTTGTCATTCTCGTCAAGGACGATGCACATCTCGTCCATGAGCTTGATTTGCTCCTCATCGTGACCCTCCAGAGCATCCGACGTGGTGTCGATGTCAGGGAAGAGGCTGAGAATGTTCTCAGCGGTGATGGGAGCAGAAGAAACGGTGGTCTGAGTGGCCGACATTTTGAAACTTGACTAATGGAAAATGGGTGAAGCTTGTAGCTGTTGATGTTTGGCGGAGTATCAAACAGGGCACGACAAAACAAAGTGTATGTAGTCGCAACAACAAAGACAGTGAAGAGAATGAAATAGACAAAGAACAAAGCTTTGTCAATGAACAGAAAACAGGAGTAGACGTTGTTATTTAAAAGCGAACACAGAAGAGCTGGCTATAGCAGAATTGTAGAAGAACTGATAGTCTGAAGAGAAGAAGAGAAAGAGAAAAGGAGAAGTCAGAATTGTTGGGAGAAGAAAGCTTCAAGTAGTCGGTTTCTTGTTTGGCAAATGAGGGGCAGGAAGACAAAGAGGTCCGAGACCTTTAGAGTTGTTACAAACGTCACCACACAGGTATGTGACAGCAAAAGGCAGGAAGCTGCGTAAAGTGCTTGGTGGGGTCGTTAGCAGTTGAAGCGACTATCGTCATTTGAGGCATGTGAAGGGGCTTGCCTTTTCTTGGGTACCACGAATGCAGTCCCTGATTGGCCAGTTGGCTCTATCACCGCTGTAGTCTCCGCTTAAACTTTTTTGACTTGGGTGATAACAACAATGGAAAGTGGGCCATTTGAAAGGAGCTACTTTGTATGAGGATTTGGTGGGATAGTTATGGTCTTTGCGCAACAAAGAAGGTACACATCGCGACTTCTAAGACTCCAATTGAATAAGAAGGTACAATCATTGGTAGCAGTGTTGTTCAATGAATGGCTTCTATTGAGGTTTTTAACGGCACGGATACACCTAGGAAAGTATCAACTTGTATGGGAATTGCGCATCACACTCTTTCCCAATGATGCGCGTTAACTACCAAAACGCAAAATGGTCTTAACCCTAACATCAACTTCCTATTCCGGCCAAAAACATGCAACTTTTGCAGAATTAGAGCCAAAGTACTTATATTCTTACAAGACGAATCTTACAAGGATTACTAGCGCGGATGGTGTAGCGGTAACATTAAAGCTTCCCATGAAAATGGACCAAGAGCATGACTCTCGGAACTTGCTTTAGCTCCGGGTTCGACTCCCGGTTCGCGCATACTTTTTGCATGTTCGTTACCACGGGACTCTCCAGACACAGACATGCTATTTGAAAGCCACGACCGGAATAATGACGTGGTGATTGAGTGGGTCTGGCAGGTATTGTGGATGCCCCTTGCCGGATTTCCGGCAGTCCGTGAATTTAGTGCGGAATTACATTTTTCGTAAGGCGGCTAGCGGGTTTGAGGGCGGGATTTGTTGGTTCTTTGTGTTGGATTCTTTTTGTGCTTTTTGGCGGAGTATTTATGTAAGTAAGCAACGCGGAAGAGAGTTTAGATATCCAACTTCTGCGGGTTATCATGAAGTATCCAGGAGATAAGACTTGGTCGGAACGTTCACTCGACTGGGTGGTGGTGGTTGTCCCGCATGACTATCATGGTGGGATGCCAGTCGCATGGAGTATCCCGAGACGGAAAACAAAACCAGAACGTATATATATGTGCACATATGTGATACGGGCGGCTTGTGTGAGAATGGGGCCGTGATACGCAGACATAGTTGCCCTAGGACTGCCTGTGTGTATCAACCCGTGCAGATTCCCAAGACACCACGATAGCCCCCATTACCAATGAACCCGTAATACAAAAAATCTCCATA
Source organism: Huntiella omanensis (assembly GCA_000833645.1). NCBI lineage: Eukaryota > Fungi > Ascomycota > Sordariomycetes > Microascales > Ceratocystidaceae > Huntiella > Huntiella omanensis. Next base: position 9,825 of record JSUI01006214.1, on the reverse strand, counting down.
AGAAGCGGTGACGGCCCCCAGGACTCTAGAAAAGGCACGATCTGACGAATTACACGCTGCGTTCCAGGGAACCAGGAGGCGGGACAGTCTTTTTTTTCGTTTCTAGAGTACATACACAGCTTGGTGGACTCGCTCGCGCTCTGGCTTCCTTGCGCGGTTTTCTCGGTGCGTAGTGGTGGGCGGCATTGCATATGCAGTTGGGACTGGGATGTACAAGGACGACATGCAGGTGGAAGCTGCGGATGTGAGCTGGATAACTGGTCTATAGTAATAGGGCCGACCGTGGTATTTGCAATCTTCATAGGTCGGGGACTTGCGTGGTTTAGCTGGTTGATGTGTGTGGATAGTGCTTGTTTTATCCGGCGGTGGAGCTGATAGGGGAGGCGGTTGATATGTCGGGTGACTTAGCTTAGAAAACATGTCTATTTAAGAAGCTCTGCTATCCCGAGATTGGTACTGGTTATACGTATCCATTGAGTTCTGGTCATCCCCCACTCCCAAATCAACCCACAACACAGGAAACTCGACGTTCCATCTTGATAAGCCAGGATTCTTAACGGCTCCCATTTGCCTAAATCATCGGCCTGAACGGAAAGTCTAATCCCACATCCTATGATACGACACTACCACGCCAACCCACGGCCCCCTCTATAAGCCCATCAAGTCGAACTGTCATCTCCGTCCCTACAAGTACGGCCCGTCGACGCGCCGATCTAAAATTCCAAAAATCTTCTTTTTCTGTTATCCTTTGCTGCTTACTTTTCCCGACCAACTAGCCGGTTGTTTTAGTGCGGGGTAGTTATATTCACGTCCAAGCCCTTTTGTCATTGATTTTTTTTTACGACACGCACGGTTAATACATACATACTTACTCCGCGGGTCCCGAATCGAAATCGAGAAGTTAGCGTGAGTGATTCATCACCAACGAGTCAGTCACATTTGCGCCCAAGACCCTCAAAAAGAAAGGCGCTCTATATAACTTACTTTTGCGAAAAGTATGAGTGGCTGGTGATTTATCCTGCATCTTCACCAACGGCAGGGTTTCACCACGCCTACCAGGACGACTCAGATCCAGGCAACTAGCGCCCGGTCTATACGGCCGACAAACCTTAGCGTCGCATCCATCCAGGGTCATTTTTCCCTGCTAATAAAGCTTCCATCCAGTCCGTTCTCAGCAGCTTTCCCACCTCCCACTTCCAAATTTCCTGTTGCAAATTTTCCACCAGAGAGATACGTCCCCGTCATGTCTCTCAAGCCAGAAATCATCGTCGCAAGCGACCTTGCCGCCTGTGACCACCCACCGTCCCCTTCTTCATCCGACGAGAACACGGGAACCTCACAGTTCATCTACCGACGTCCCAGCGGCATCGCATACGGTGCTGAACGGCCATCTCTCTTGCCACTTCCAGATGTCCAGGGCGAATCTCCATTGTCGCGGAGTGAGAGGGCCCAGTCACGGGCTGCCGAGGCATCGTTGTTGAGGGATAACCATCTTCTTCCCCCGAAACATGGCCATGTTCAGAAGGGACGGTGGCGGAGAATATACGATTCGATTTTCAGCACAAAAGTTCGGGATGGTCGCGAGTATGTCCCAGGTCCAGTTTCTCCCATCCCGCGGATAGACGTTGATGAGACCACTGCGCTTCTTAACACCGGTATTGCGGCGGCATACGGGTCTGGCTCTGCGGTGGACGACTCGGATGAAGATGGGGAAACCACTCTAGCCGAAACCAGCACCATGCCCACTCCAGATCCCGAAGCCATTGATGAAAGATGGGAAGCCGCCGTGCAGGCTGGTGGTCTCCAAAGTACCTGGCAACGAGAAACCAAGACAATCCTGTACTACTCGGTCCCACTCAGCGTGACCTTCCTCCTCCAATACTCCATTAACGTCGCCAGTGTATTCGCCGTCGGTCGTCTCGGCAAGGAGGAACTAGGCGCCGTTTCACTCGCCAATATGACGGCGGTAATCTCGTGTTACTCAATTTTCATCGGACTTTCCACATCGCTAGATACTCTATGCGCCCAAGCGTACGGATCCGGTCACAAGCATCTTGTCGGTCTACAGTTCCAGCGCATGACATATTTCCTCCTCTTGATATTCATCCCCATCGCCATATTCTGGTGGTACGCCGGCGACGCACTCGCATATATCGTCCCCGACCAGGAAACCGCCCAACTAGCCGGTCGCTACCTCCGCATTCTCATCCTCGGAGGCCCCGCCGAAGCCCTCTGGGAAGCCGGCAAACGCTTCGTTCAATGCCAGGGGATTTTCCGCGCGACTACCTACGTCTTATTAATCGTTGCGCCCATCAACATATTCCTTAACTACTGGTTCGTATGGCACCTAGGCTGGGGCTTCATCGGTGCCCCCATGGCCATTGTAATCACCCAGAACATGCTTCCAGCGCTCCTCTTCGCCTACGTCTACTTCATCGACGGAAAGCAGTGCTGGGGCGGCTTTAGTAAGCGGGCGTTACAGAACTGGGTTCCCATGATTAAACTTGCCATCCCCGGTCTCATCATGCTCGAGGCCGAATATGTCGCCTTTGAAATCCTCGTGTTCGCCGCCACTCAGTTTGGTCCTTACTATCTTGCCGCACAGGGTGTAATGGCAACTCTCACCACAACAACCTACCAAATCCCCTTCTCCATCTCCGTTGCCGGTTCCATGCGCGTAGCCAATCTCATCGGCGCAAAGATGATTGCCCCCGCCCGACTCGCAGCCAAAGTGACGATTGGCGTAGAATCAGTAATGGCCCTGTTGAATTTCTCCCTCCTAATCATTTTCCGCCACCAAGTGCCCTATCTCCTCACTCAAGACCGGGAAGTCGCGGAGATTTCTGCCCAGGTGATGCCCGTGTTGGCCGTATTACAACTCGTTGATGCCATGGCGGCGGGTGCCCATGGTTTGTTACGTGGTATTGGACAGCAGCATATCGGGACTTATACGAACCTGGGAGCATACTATGTTGTTGGCTTGCCGATTTCCTTCTGGACTGCTTTTGGTCTTGGATGGAAGTTATATGGTATGTGGTTTGGTGTATCTATTGGATTGGGATTGGTTAGTGTCATTGAATATGGGTATCTGTTTTCCATGGATTGGAATAAGGCCGTTGATGAGGCCGAGACGCGGAACAACGCTGGTTAAACATGACCTCTTACCGCTGCGTATATATTTAAAAAAAGTAGTTTGTATTTTTCAGTCAGTCAAAAGTAGTACACACAACATACACGACAACAGGATAGTTTATAAAATCAAATAAATGACGTCATAATATTGAAACGCTAAGACATATCTCATAACTAAAAGCAAAACGCCCGCTATATGCAAACAATGAAAAACAAATACCACACTTTCTACTCGTCTTTGCCCCAAACCGGTCCGTACTTCTCCAGTTCCTTGAAGTGTTGATTATCCGCGACCTTTTCCACCCGGCCGTTTGGCTCCAGATGATGTACCGGTCCAGCATACTTATGCAAGTCATCATACTTGGAAGTACTCTCATGACCCGCCGGCTTCCCATTTAACGGATCGTTATGAGGCAAGGCATATCCCGCCAAGTCCTTGTAAGTCTCCGTCGCCGGCTCGGCAGTCACCCAGGGCTCGTCAGTAGGAGCAGGCTTATCATAAAGATGAAGGTCCTTGTAATTCTTGGACAGTTCCTCCGCCGTAGGTTCCGGACAACCATGTGGCTCAAGGTGGGAAATAGGCCCCTCATACCCCGGCAAATCCGTGTATTCTGCCGACTTATCCTCAGGTGCCACCGGGACGTGAGCGGCAATTATGGCGTCAATAGGGTTAATCACCGTTGACGCAACACCGATAAGTGTCTCAGGTGGCGTTGCAGGGAGCTCGGGGTCGGCATATGTAGGTAGATCCGAGTATGTAGGGAACGGCTCTGATACCTCAGCAATAGGGCTTCCAATTGGGTGGGCATAGGCATGTAAATCGGCATACGACGGGTGTGACGGCACAGCAGTCTGCTTAGGACCAGTCACCGGATCCCGGTATAGATGGAGGTCGTCGTACATGGGACCACTCGGCGATGCCCCACTGGTGCTGTGGCGGACACGTGACTTGGGGTTGTACATGTGCAGGTCATCATATGATTCTGAGTCGACAACGGCTTCATCGTGTAATTGTGGCTGATATACGGGGAGATCCACGGGACGAGAAGCATGCATGTTTACGCTTGACCGTGAGTGAAAGGAGCGACGAGCCCTAGAAGCACCCAGGGTAACGTCATTCAGAAAGGACATGCGCCCTTTCAGAAGACTAGCGGTACTAGCACTTCTCTCAAGCGGCTTTCCCCAAACCTGGTCAAGCGGGGCATTTGTCCCCGGCGACTCGAAATAGACGCTCTCGGAACTAGCCCGCCACCGCGCCGTCTTCTCGGCATGCGAACCGGCGGCTGAACTCCAGTAATGACCGGCCAGCTGGCGGCAAGCGAGGAGAGGATCCGCGTGCACAGGGAGATGTAGATGGTCTGTAGGTGCGGTAGACGGGGTAGTTGATAGCGAAGAGGATAATGACGTCGACGAGAGAGACGGCGGGAGAGATTCCCGGTGGTGACGGCTACGGGTGGCCAGGTTCCGGGTTAGGAGGTGGGGGAGAGGAGTGCCGGAGGGGAGAGATTGGCGACGGGCTAGGGTGCGGGTTGTTGTAGTGAGCATTTTGGATGATTGGGGCTATAAGGCCATGAAATTATGATGATGTTATTGATTGAGTGTGGTTAAGTCTGATTATATGAGATGACGTTGAAAGTATTCCAGATACGGGAATTTCCTTTATGAATCAAGTGAAAAAAGTAGTGATGATAAAAAAGGAATCTATCTATCAAGCACAGTAATAATCAGAAGAAAAAAAAAAACTAAATGTAAAACCAAGTAAAAAACCAACGCAATCAAGTTCCAAATCAGGCGGAAATGTCCCCTTCATATAATGATTGAGAACATTCTACAAGTCCTCACATCTGTAAGTAACCACGCCCATCAACCCCTGTCCATGCTCTTTCTAACCTTGCCCCTTCATCCTTTGCCTCCTTCAGAAATTGTCGTGTGGTCGTCCGTCGGTCAGTGGGAAAGGACCCATGTTCTGCCCCAGACTTCCTACCTACCTACAAAGGAGCCAATCAAGACAACCGACAGAACCGACTGAAAGAGGACCGTACGGATGGAGGCGGCCCAGTAGATAGCTACGTCAGAGATTCACTATGGGGGTGGCATGGTACATAGGCATTTACGTGTGTANTCAACCCCTGTCCATGCTCTTTCTAACCTTGCCCCTTCATCCTTTGCCTCCTTCAGAAATTGTCGTGTGGTCGTCCGTCGGTCAGTGGGAAAGGACCCATGTTCTGCCCCAGACTTCCTACCTACCTACAAAGGAGCCAATCAAGACAACCGACCGAACCGACTGAAAGAGGAACATACGGATGGAGGCGGCCCAGTAGATGGCTACGTCAGAGATTCACTATGGGGGTGGCATGGTACATAGGCATTTACGTATGTATGTACCCTTTGTACCGTTTTGTCGGACGACATTGCGGAGGAGAAAAGGAAGGATGGGACGTATGTATGCGTTGGGAATGGTCATGCCATTCTGTCGACTAATTTTGGACAAGGTTTCATGTTTTTCAGTGAGTGACGACGATGCCTGGGGAGTTTACAAGTTCATGCCTTATATTGAATCATGTTTCGCCTTCGACTGTGCCACTGAATATATGTAATGTCTATTTACACCCATTCATTCTCCTCCTTTTTCTTCCTTCCATCTTGTCTTCTCCCCCGCCTTTGCGCAAACAGAGACAAGAAAGAACCTCCCTCCCAGAAAAAAAAAATGTCGCCAGTCAGTCCTCCCCTCCCAAGAAAATCAGGCACCTGCCCATATTCTCTCTTCTCCGTCCCTTCCTCCGTACGTTTTCGCCCTGCATGTATCAGCCCCACTCCGCCACAGTCCCACGAGCGTATCTACACTGTCGGATTGCAACGCCAGGAGCCAACCAGCTGATAGAACCGGTAACCCCGCTTAACCAGCCGTCAAGAGCGCTACATGTGCCAATGTCACGACCCTAGATGCGTTTACTTACTCCAATAAATGGTTGTTTAGCGGGCGTTATATGCTGCGAAGGGTCTCGTGGGTAAACATAGTGGGCTGTTTTCTTGCATGTTGACTTTTACTCCAAAGTGTCGGAGACATTNATTCGGCCCGGCAATAAACAAGTTATGATATTCCGACGATTTCCTTCCCCGCTTTTCCATCCTCATGCATGCACGACGTATTTTGCGGGGGTGGAGACCTGCGAAATGCAAGCAAGGTCTTTGCAAAAAGAAAAAAAAAAGCGGGTAGAAAAAGACGGTAACATATCGTGCACTCATTTCTAGTAGTTTCTTTCGCTTAGCACAGTTCATCTTTTGATCTCTCTAAGAAGTTAGGTGAACGGGATCTAGGAGATAGTCTCCGTTAGTTTGATCTCAGCTTGTTTATCTATGTAACTACCAGCACATTGAGTTTTTCAGCGTTTGGTAAGATGTGAGGCTTATTGGAGACGAGGCATGAGAGAAAAGAGAGAACCATGTCTTGAGAAAACACCTCCTCTTTTCTCGGGCCTTTTCATTTTCTTTTCCCATGACATCATCGTTTTCCTGGTTATGTGTACAGACCGACAAAGAATCCGTCCGTCCATCCCTCCCCACAACGATATTTCGCCACCTCATCACAGCAACGTGATCAACATACCAACCAAAAATTAGGGAAATGAGGGTTAAATCTGAGACATCTTCAGGTTAGGGTTTCTTTATTGACTCCCTCCCCTCTTACTTGCAATCGTAAACATGTGAGCAATTGACAAAAACTAGTTTCTTCTTTTCTCTTCCCCAATTTTATCCGTCTCTAAGCCTTCGCTCGCTAATATGCATCTGACTTTCCAAGGCGACTGAACCAAAAAAAAAATCATGGTCAGCTTGAAAGTAGGAGTCTGACGAGCGGATATCCGTGGCCTACCAACTTTAGCCGGGCATTCCGATCACAAGCACCCTGTTGGATCTATAGGGTTTAACCCTTTGATTGACCATACCCGGCCGANACTTACTCCAATAAATGGTTGTTTAGCGGGCGTTATATGCTGCGAAGGGTCTCGTGGGTAAACATAGTGGGCTGTTTTCTTGCATGTTGACTTTTACTCCAAAGTGTCGGAGACATTTCTTTGTCATGACAGTGTGACACACTGTGCTGGCTTGCTGGGTTACTTTCCAATTCTTGGCTGGCTTGGCCTACTTGAACACCTCATGACGTGCCTTTTGGCCCTCATTCATTCTCAATTCGGCCCGGCAATAAACAAGTTATGATATTCCGACGATTTCCTTCCCCGCTTTTCCATCCTCATGCATGCACGACGTATTTTGCGGGGGTGGAGACTTGCGAAATGCAAGCAAGGTCTTTGCAAAAGAAAAAAAAAAGCGGGTAGAAAACGACGGTAACATATCGTGCACTCATTTCTAGTAGTTTCTTTCGCTTAGCACAGTTCATCTTTTGATCTCTCTAAGGAGTTAGGTGAACGGGATCTAGGAGATAGTCTCCGTTAGTTTGATCTCAGCTTATCTATCTATGTAACTATCAACACATTGAGTTTTCCAGCGTTTAGTAGGATGTGAGGCTTATTGGAGACGAGGCATGAGAGAAAAGAGGGAACCATGTCTTGAGAAAACACCTCCTCTTTTCTCGGGCTTTTTCATTTTCTTTTCCCATGACATCATCGTTTTCCTGGTTATGTGTACAGACCGACAAAGAATCCGTCCGTCCACCCATCCCCACAACGATATTTCGCCACCTCATCACAGCAACGTGATCAACATACCAACCAAAAATCAGGGAAATGAGGGTTAAATCTGAGACATCTTCGTATTAGGGTCTCTTTATTGACTCCGTCCCCTCTTGCTTGCAATCGTAAACATGTGAGCAATTGACAAAAACTAGTTTCTTCTTTTCTCTTCCCCAATTTTATCCGTCTCTAAGCCTTTGCTCGCTAATATGCATCTGACTTTCCAAGGCGACTGAACCAAAAACCATGGTCAGCTTGAACGTAGGAGTCTGACGAGCGGATATCCGTGGCCTACCAACTTTAGCCGGGCATTCCGATCACAAGCACCCTGTTGGATTTGCAGGGTTTAACCCTTTGATTGACCATACCCGGCCGAAATTGATGATGTTTGAAAGGTCTAAAGTCCGTGGATAATGAATGACATGATTCATTTGCAAGAGGATTGTGTTCTTTGAAGTTCTGTTGTACATATGTACATACATACATAACAGTTCTCAGGACAGCTGATGTCTCATCCCATGTTGAAGTTGCCGCTTTGGCCGATGTGGGAAACGGAGATATGTACGTCATTGCGTGGTTATTCGGTACATGATGATCCTTTTGTAACGAGGATCGGGAAACACCGCATTTGGGTTTACAGGATAACGGGGCGCAGTTTTGGCGGACGGGAGGAGGAAATGGGATGTATAGGAGCCTTTTTTCCGTGGTGACCATGACTCGTTAGAGAGTAAGAAGTTAGCTCTTACGGCGTGCTACCGCTAAGAGGGATGTATGTATAGTACTTTCTTTATATTTGTCGGACTTATGTGCCTCCTCATGAACATGGAAAGCCTTTAGTGTAGGCGCCAAGGGAATTCCTTTGGGCTGAAAATGGCGCAGCATTTAAGTGCCGGAGTTTGGGGACGTTCCGATGGATGAAGAGAGATGGGACATATGAGTTAGATCCGGAGTATGAGAATGGGAATTTTGAAAGTGGACTAGGAACTGTGAGGATAGCAGGTACGGTTCCTTCCAGGATTACTAGGGTATACAAGGGTATATGGTGGTAAACAAAACCGTCGGCCTTCTGCCTTCGGTCTATCCATTACTATCATGATGATACAAGCTAGCTTTACCTAATACTCTACTACAATATATTATCAATGTCAACCGGATTACCATAGCCTATCTCCAATATACGGTAAACCATGACTCCTTCCATGGTACCTCACAGGAACTGGCTAGTTGAAGAAGGACTGGGAACTTTGAGCGTGAGATATCAACTGCTAAAGTGAATGCCACTATAGATTTACCAGCTAAGATGGTACTACCACATAACCTAGATAAACGACATCCCCATTCACAAAGTAGAACCCATCCTCCCCAATATCCCACTCTTTCACCAACAAACAACCATCCATACCTGAAAGATGAGAGAAAGTCCTCCTTCTTTCACCACCACCTTTGATCTAATAAAAGAAGCCCACCCAAAATCTCACAACATAACCCTTACGGCAGGGTTACATCAAACACTCGGTATTTCCTAATACAGAAATACCATGTCTTTGTACGACTTCTTTGACAACCTAACTTTGACGTCTATTTGTGGAATACATACATACAGTATTTCTAGTAGTTATATAAGAGAGAGAGACGCAGTTCTTTATTTCTTTGGATAATGAATAGTCGAGAAGAGTCCTTTGGTGTGAACCTCTTTGTAGATAATTATATCGTGTTTGGGTAGTATGTTCTTTGTATGTAGATACTTTGTACATACGTAGAGATTTCTTGACGATGTCACCAAGGTTAAATATGATGGGATACTCCTCGTAGGTAGTTTACGTTCTTCTCTTCTCGTTGTGCACAATTCCCTTCGTGTTCCTTGTTTCAATTTATTGCATTTAGTTCTGTAGCTCCTGGCGAGTCTCAACTATCCTCATCATCATCATCATCATCATCATCATCATCATCATCATCATTCATTCATCCCCAAAATGTCCCCCCTCCGCCGCCCCGCCTCCGTGGC
>JSUI01006213.1:0-27426 GCA_000833645.1 Huntiella omanensis | reverse complement strand
TTCGTTGGGATCCATGAATGCGGTTATGGTTATTACCTCTTCTCAACACCAAAAACAGTAGGAAACATGGTCACTTATATAATCCGACACATCAACACCGCGGACACCGAGCTACGTCAAAGCCCCATATAACCCCCACCTAATACCCACCGGCCTTACAACTCCGCATCCTTCACATGTCATTAACCCTAACTTCCGATCAAAAAAAGGGCGTAACCAAATATTATTACAACTAAATCTACAGAAATCGGCTAATTACTGTGTTGGAGGGCCAATGTAGTGTTTTCTCCCCCACACCCAATACCAAATGGCCGAGATACCCATGGAGGCGACGAAAACGGCCGGTGCGTAGTTTACTGTGGCGGCGGTGACGGGGAGGTAGCTGGGCATGCAGAAGAGGGGCATTGCGAGGGCGGACCAGGCAAGAGATATGACGTTACAGAAGGTTCCTAGGCCGTTACCTAGGTTGAATTTTGCGTCGCGAAGGTGTGTGCGGCCTTGGAAGAGGGAAATGGCGATGGGGATCGCGTAGGAGGCTGTAAGGCAGATTACACCGACGCCCGAGAAGGCGTTGAAGGCAGCGGAGGATCCAAAGTAGATTAACCCAAGGGCAATTTGGACTATCATTGAAAGACCCATAGCGTTGACGGGGACGTCGAGAGTTGGGTGGATTTCCTTCCACCAGGATGATCCGGGGATGGCACCGTCACGGGCGAAGGCCCAGATACACCGTGACGTGGCAGTTGTACATCCAATTCCACAAATCAATGCCAAAACCATAATAGGAATCAACAAGCCAAACGCGCCCCCCGGACTCCCAACAGCACTCTTAATAATCGTCGGCACAGGCTGTCCACTCGCCAACGCAATAAGCATCTGTATATCCGGCAGAACAAAGCAAAGCGGAATAAGGGTCAACAACCCCGCCAACGTATTCAAGAAAATCGTAGCAACCATTGCCCTGGGCACTTGCACAGCAGGGTCCCTTACTTCCTCGCACATGGAAATTACCATGCCGGTGGAGGAGGTGGCGTAGCCGGCGTGGAGGAGACCGACGAAGAAGGACCAGCCGGGGGTCCAGCCGGAGTTGGATTCGAAGTGGGTGAAGACGTATTTTGCGGAGCGGCGGCCTTCGCGGGCGAGAACGAGGGTGCAGATTGCGATGGCGATGACGCCGGCGAAGGTCCAGAAGATGGCGGCGGTCTGAGGAGGGGGCGGGGGAGGGGGTGTTAGCGGGGTGTTTCTTTTTTGGGAAATGGGAGGAGATGGGACTTACATCGAGCCAGGGGAGATACTTGTTGCATAAGCTGGAAACCAAGTTACAAAGGAATGTGATAGCGAGGAATATCAGAAAGACTTGGTATGTTGAGGCAGGGAAGATTTCATTGCCGGAGGCGTCTTCGAAGACGTTTATACAGGCGACGAAGAAGAGGGTTGTTCCGAAGTTTACGGCGAGTGTTATCGTTACGTTTCCAACGAGATAGAGCCAGCCGGTTGTCCAGGCTGCGAGACGTCTGTAGCTTGGATCTGCGAGCATGAAGGACTGGTAATAGACGCCTAGGATTGTTAGTTGCGAGGCAATTGATGTGTGGTAATGAGGATGGGTAAGTACCTCCTGCTGTGGGATAGACACTGGTGATTTCTCCCAGGGAACTAGCTACACAGACAATGATAGCCGACACTGCAATCCATCCCCAGATGATGTCGACGGGACCACCGTTGATTAGTGGGTAGTATAGGGTGGTGGCAAGACCATATGGGATACTAGCGAGGACAAACGACATGAACGCCACCTGCAAAGTCGAGCGATTCCGCGTTAACTCGGGCTTATATCCCATATCCTGCAGAGCATGATCGGCCGACGCAGTGGAGGTGAGTTCGGGGTCTGAGGGGGACTTCCCGACGGCACGGGGGCGGAGAGCCCCATGGTCTTGGGGGATGGTATGGTGCATTGTTGATGAGCGAGTGTCGTGGTATAGAGAGGGGCCGAGACAAGAGAATTATATAGTCGGCCCTTGGGCTGACGGTAATTATGGAATTGGTTGACCTCACAGCTTGTGGCGGAAAAATAAATAGCTCGGGCGGAACATCCCTGTGTGGAGGTGGAGCTGAAGGATTCGATTGTAGGCTGATATATGGAATTGACGCGGGAATCGAAGTGTAGGTTATTTTTTTTCCAAGGAAAGGTGGCGATTGTGACTGGTGGCATGTCATCTTGTCTTACAGGAAGTGTCTCGCGGTAGGTAGTACAACCAAAGAGCACAATGGTGATGGACCACGCTTGATGGCCCTTCCATCTAGACTGCTCAGCTTCATCAGCCGCAATATCGGTGCAGCCTCATTACTAACATCTACCACTTCACAAGCAACTTCACGTCGCATCACATGTCAATTATCCACATCCCCATAAATCCTCCCCAACAATCCAAGCTCTGACCGTTTCCGAGTCGTTCGTGGAAGCCGTGCCAAGACGACTATCACATGTCAAATATTCTGTTGGGATTCTTTCCAGAATATCGACTTGTGTGGGGTTCCATGTTTAGGGTTTAGTAGGGTTGGTTATGTGGTTCATGCACGTCATTTGGGATGGATGGATTGATTACTACCTTGGGATGTGTAGATATAGAAATAGATATTGATAGATAGGGCCCCTGTTTGAGATAAGAGGGTAGGAATTATTGAATTAGCAATTGAAATGGTGATAAGGTTGAGGGTGGTATGTACATACGTACATATAGAGACCATGACGATATGAGGTCATCATGAGAACCCATTAAGAAACATGTCACAAAATGCCCCCACACAGCCACCCCATCCGCACCCGCGGCCAAGGCCGCTCTGCTCCCCGCTCCCGTCTTGGCTGTCTAACCTGCCGAACCAAGAAAGTGAAATGCGACGAAAACCACCCTATATGCTGGCGCTGCACCCGTCTTAACCTGCCCTGCAAATTCCCCCGAGGTCTGCTACCCACGCCGGAACTGTCACCCGGGCGGGACCTCACGGGCGGGAAAGAATCGGAGGCTTTGAGATTCTTTGATGAGGTTGTCATGCCGGAGTGGCAGACGAAGAAGGCGGGGTTCTCGGTCTTGGCGATTTTGAGAGGCTTGGGGGAGAATGAGGTGATGGTTAGAGGGTTTCTTTTGGCTATTGGGGGGAGGGCGTTGGCTTTTAGGAGGGGGGAGGGCCGGAGTTCCTGGGTGCGGGAGTATCTAGGGAGGTCGACGAGGTTGTTGAAGATGTTGGCGGGGTCTGATACTCCTGATATTGAATTGTTGGTGTCCGGGTTATACCTTCTTCTTATGTACACATACAACTATACCGTTGGCACAGGACATCTTCGGATTCGATTACGGGAGATATCGGAGATTCTTTCGGTCCATGTTACCCCGTATCTTCCGGATTTATCGACTGGACGGTGTCTTCCGGGGGTATTAACACCCTTGACTACGCGGATGATTTCACATATGGTGACGATTGACGCATCAGCTTCGTCATATGGTATCGGGGGACATCTTGTTTCTTCTATTCACAGGTTCTTTGCGCCTCCGGAATCCGGTCCGGCTTGTTTAGTTAAGAATCTGGACATGGTTGATCGACATGCCACGAACCTCTATTCAGCCCATTGGATGTCCAAGTATCCGGTTGAGGAAGTCCGTGATGATATGGAGAATAGAGAGGTATATGCGTTACTTTGTGCTACGAGCCAACTACGGTATATAGTTTCTCGGATGGCGGAGGTTCTTGACTCTGGCTATCTTTCAACGGAATGTATAGAGGAGATAGGAAGAACGATTATGGCGGTCGGTGTCCGCTTTACCAATGTAATCACCAGTGTCTTAGAAAACGACGGATCTCGCAAAGCCGAGAATAAAAGATGGATAGTCCCCCTCTACCTATCCATTCAAATCGAATACATCCGGGCCTTAACAATCCACTCCCAGCCCATCCCCAGCCAATTCCCCAAGACCACCTCAACGCTCCAACATCTCCTTCAAGTCCTCCGCCAAATCGAATCACTCAGCGGTGTCTCAGGTCTTTTCCGTCTCGGCCACCCGTTATTCATACTAGCGATAAGCTCTTCAGACCAGCCCATCCAACAATGGGCGGGGGAAATCTTTTGCGCGGGGAGACGCCGGAATTGCCGGTGGGGGGTTGCACAGAAGGTGCTAGTGAGGGTCTGTGAGATGCAATTACGGCGGGGAAGCTGGGTTGATATCAGAGGGTTTCTTTGCGGGATGGAGGAGGAGTTTGAGGGGTTTTGTTTGTGATAAGGATGGATTGTTCGTCGGCTATAGGGTTTATATAAGAGTGGTGTGTGTGTACAATATAGATTCGATGGACTTTGAAGTATGTAGAGTAGATTATCAAAACATGTCGTTTGAAGAAACAAAACAACCCACGGGGTCCCCCGTTATTTCCCCCGTTCCGGGATCTTTAACCCCCGCTCTATCCCGACATATTCTTCGCAAAACGGACTTATAGTATGTGCATACTTGTCTCTTTCTTCATCCTGTTATCTCAACTAACAATTCAAGTCTCCTCCCACTTATGGCCTCGGCATACTTCTTCCAATTCCTAGATAAATCATCTCTTTCTTCGGCCGCCCTCACCGGACTTAGAAGTGACCTACATTTAACCGGGTTACAATATTCCTGGGCAGGTAGTATTTATTACTTTGGATATCTGGTTGCTTCGTATCCGGCTAGTTTGTTACTTTTACGGTATCCCGTAGGTAAGGTGATTTCCGTAGCATTGTAAGTTACCCCATCACTTCATATATCCACCATATCTAACAAGCCAGACTCCTCTGGGGCTCAATTCTCTGTCTCCACGCAACAGCATCCTCTTCAAAATCTCTCCTCCCACTCCGCTTCCTCCTCGGCACCTTTGAATCCCCAATCGCCCCCGGCCTAACCCTTCTAATCCCCCGTTTCTACACCCGACAAGAACAAACCCTCCGTCAAGGCGCCTGGTTCCTAGGTAACTGTTTGGCCGGACTCTTGGGGAACCTTCTTGGTTATGCCATTGGCCATGTCAACGGGATACCAGCATGGAAAGCCATTTTCTTGATTTTCGGCGGTTGTACTGTATGTATGGGTGTAGTGGTTTGGTTCGGCTTGCCCAGTTCGCCTGCGGAAGCGTGGTTTTTGAATGAGGAGGAGAGAAAGGATGCTGTTAGGAGGGTTGATGGGGATTTGGTGATTTCGAAAGAATGGAAGTGGGAACAGACTATTGAAGCCTTACAAGACCCGCAAGTATGGTTCTTGGTTCTGATTCAATTACTCTCATGTATCCCAAATAACGGTCTTGTCACTGTAAGTCACCTTCTTAACAAGGACTATCCCTCCAGCCGGTTCCACAATCTTCGTACTACATTCCTGTGCTAACCCCACCAGTTCGGAGCCATTGTAATCCAAGGCTTTGGCTACGGCACACTGCATGCTCTTCTCCTCAACATGATCGGACCCTCCTTCCAAATCATCCTCGTAATCCTATGTACCGGTCTGTCGGCTTACTTCCCCAATGTGCGAAGTGCCCTCATGACCTTCTGCATGCTTGTCTCTCTTGCTGGCGCGTTAATGGTTCGTCAAGTCCCGACAGAATATAAAGTTACGAGACTCTTTGGTGTAGGATTGACCATTGGATATTCGGGAGCTTTCCCCTTGACTATGGCTGTTATTTCGACCAATATCGCGGGTATGACGAAGAAGACTACTGTGGGGGCAATGGTGTTTATGGCCTATTGCACGGGAAATATCATAGGACCTTATTTGTTTATTGCGAAGGAGGCTCCTGGGTATACATCTGGGTTTTTGGCCATGGTGGTTTGTTTTGCTCTGGGGGTTGTGACTTGTATTTCTCTGGGACTATATCTTGTGTACACTAATAAGCGCCGGGGAACATGCAAGGGAGACTCCGAAGTCATCAACACCGAAGATCTAACAGACAAACAACTCCCGGGCTTCACTTATATGTACTAGTTGAAAGGGTATTTTGATATATTCAAATTAAGGGTATATTAATTAACATGAGTCATTAAAATTACAAACTCTTCTCCTCACCAGCAATCTTCTTTTCAGCATCCTCAGATGCGATNGTTATTTCGACCAATATCGCGGGTATGACGAAGAAGACTACCGTGGGGGCAATGGTGTTTATGGCCTATTGCACGGGAAACATTATAGGACCTTATTTGTTTATTGCAAAGGAGGCTCCTGGGTATACATCTGGGTTTTTGGCCATGGTGGTTTGTTTTGCCTTGGGGGTTGTGACTTGTATTTCTCTGGGGCTATATCTTGTATACACCAATAAGCGCCGGGGAACATGCAAGGGAGACTCCGAAGTCATCAACACCGAAGATCTAACAGACAAACAACTCCCGGGCTTCACTTACATGTACTAGTTGAAAGGGTATTTTGATATATTCAAATTAAGGATATATTACTTAACATGAGTCATTAAAATTACAAACTCTTCTCCTCACCAGCAATCTTCTTTTCAGCATCCTCAGATGCGATAGACTCGTCCTCTTTGCCGTAGATAGTCTTAGCAACAAACGTATCCGTAGGTGGAGAAATAGTGCACAAAGCCCAATAAACTACCACCGCAACGGAGATACCAAAGAGGTAGTTGAATGAGTACAATCTGGAAGACCCAGTGGAAATATGCACAGTCTTGGAGTTAATAGCATGAGCCAAACCAGGCAAGTTAGGCGCAGAGGCACACAGAACAGTGACAAGTGCACGCCAGTTAAGACCGTGCCAGTAGTGGTAACGACCCTGAGGATCGTACATGGCGGGCACATCGACTTTGAGACGACGAACGAGCCAGTAATCGGCGATAATAACACCAGCAATAGGACCCAAGAACACGGCATAACCACCCATGAAAGCAAGGAAAGAAGAAGCCGAAGCGAGAATCTTCCATGGAACAAAGACCCAACCACCGGCAATAGCTGTGATGATGCAACCACGGTGAATGTTGACGTATTTAGGGAAGAGCACGGTAAGATCGTTGGCGGCGGAGATACAGTTGGAGGTAATGTTGGAACCAACCTGGACGATGAACCAAGCCAAAGCGGCAAAGAAACCAGCGGCACGACCACCGGATCCCATGGCGAGCCACTTGTCAAGAATGTCAAGAGGGTTCCAGAGGAATTCACCCCAGATGACGTTTCCGGCGGACGTGGTGATGATGCCGAAGACGGAGCAGATGGTGAAGATGATGGGGATGAATGGGAGTTGGATGAATTGGCCTTGGCGGGTCTTGGAGTACCGGGAGAAATCGGCAATGTTGCAGGCCATGGTGGACCAAGAACCGGTGATAGATGTCATGCATGATAACCAAAGGAAAGCCTTGTTGGCTCCGTGAACAGAAGGCTTCTGATCGAAAATGTCACCGGCACCTCCGGCACGGTGAACACACCAGCCGAGGGTAGCAAGGGCGACGATAGGCGCAACGACCATCTTGGCGATGAAGAGCCATTTAAGCTTCTGTGGTGGGATAAGAAGAAGAGGCATTTGGACGATCCAGAAGAGAATGTAGGAGACCATTCCTTGGGTGGTGATACCGGCGGAGTCGGGAAGGTGGTTGGTGAGAGTCCCATATGATGGCCAGATAGCAGTGAGCATAATAGTAATGCATTGTGACCCAGAAACCGATTGAACACCCAGCCAGAAAGCGGCCAGGACGGCACGGGAGATGATGCAGTAGTAGGCAAAGTAGTATCCAAAGGCAGCACGAACAACGACAGAGAAAGGAATATGTAATCTGGCACCCATAGCACCATTAAGAACCATAGGAATGGCAACAATAGCCGTAGCCACAACGACAATAGGAATGGCATCTCTCCAAGTCAACCCCACAGCGATAATGGACGACGCGGCCTCCCACGTACCAATGTTGATGGCATCGGAACACCAATAGCCCATCCACGTCCAAATAGACCACGTCTGCTTGGAAAGCGGAACGGGGTCCATATCGGCGTTAGACCAGACATAGTCGGGGGCGAGGGTGGATGTTTGCTTAGGCAGTTTCCAAGCCTCGAGGGAGGTGGCTTTGGCCTTGATATTTTGAATGGCCATGATGATCCGAAGATGAAGATGAAGATGAAGATGGAAGGGATGGCCTTGTGAGATATCGGGTGAGTTGAGAAGTGTCCTTTGTGGATATATATATAGTGGCCAATGAACCGGGGTAAGCGGTCACGATGGATAGAGTTACTATTGTAGGCGTTCTATAGGGATGTCTGGAACACTGACGGAAATGCACGGGGTTGTATTGGGTATATCGATGGTATCATCCAAGAGCATGTGCGTACATGCGTGCATACGTAGGACGAACGGACCCAGTTCCATTCAAAAAAGAAAAAAAAAAACGCCCGGGCTGCCGTTGTCAGGCTTGGCTGGGGAGCTTGGGGCGTTTGATGGTGTGGTGAGAATATATTGATGTGGCTTGGAGGATGCGGAGAGGGATTTTGATCTGCGGGCTGACTTTTTGAATGCATTGGATTGGATTAGGTGTGTTTGGTACTAGAACCGTGATGGGAACTGATTCTGAAGATGCTGAAGAATGTTCTTGTTGGATCAACTAAACTTGATCTATCTACATACTAAACCTAACAACTCCATTCACAAAGCATCTTGAATCCTCCTCTCAATATCGTCAAAGAAATAGCCAATGCACCAAATCCCTCACTCCCTCAAAAACAACAACGAAGGAGAAAAAAAAACCCTCCTTTCCAAGTAAACCCTACATATAGAATCAGCCCTTAATCCTACGGACGGACCAGCCCATTCCCAACCGGGATAAGCGCACGAGTTCCCACGGCGGCCGCGCTTCCCCATTCACATGCAGCCAACAGACCAGTAGGCCGCTCAAAAAAGTCGCCGTTTTTTTTGTTCTTTTTGGCCTGGGAAGAAAAAATCTCCACCTAGAGGAAACGAGGGTTTTCCTGGATACATATGTACTTATGTACAACATACATGCTTAGTTGGGGAACGGGTGGTGATCGGAATAGGTGCGGAGTCAAGATAGCACGGCCGAGCATCATGGTGGGGTATCGGGTACGGATATCTCACCCGGCCGTGGATATACATAAGAAGTGTAAAAGTATTCTAGTCTAGTTACTTCACCATTCATTCTTCTCTTTCTTCATTTTTCAAGATTTTGAACAATCCCCTTGTCGTCTCCATCAATATATTCCCCGACCAGTTCAAAAACACCCATAGTGGCCCAAACCACCTAGTCAGTCTCCTCTTTCGAAAGCTCCTCCGCCTGTCCGTCCCGCCACCCACCCACCGCCTACCCGTCAGACACCCCTTGTCGCCCTCTTTATTGCATATATTGGCTCTCCCAGCAGCATGGCCGCATCCTTCTCAACCCACTTTGAGCTACGCGGGCTCCCGGCCGAAGTGCAGAAATCCTCACGTATCGGCGCTACAGTACACTTGCGCGCTGCGTCTAACGGGGTGGTAGGCACGATTCCTTTGGATGTGGACGCTTGGCTGGATGAGAGTGATCGGGCGATCTTGAGGGAGGGGTTGTGGAAGTATTCGGTTTTGGTGTTTAAAGGACAGAAAGGACTGGATCCGAATGTGTTGCAGAGATTAGCGGGCGTGTGGGATGAGTTTGTTAAGGAGACACATTCAGCTGGAGATAAGGTGGTTAGTGATAAGGATAATATCTTGAGTAAGAATGGGGGAAATAGAATCCCTAGGGCTCCTATGGTTTTGATACTGGGTAGTGGGGACTTTCCCGGTTACGAAGGGATTGAAGACCTCAGTCTTAAACATGTGGTATGTTGAACATACAATTCTTACCATGGCTCCAAAAAAAACTAATAACTTCAGAACCAACGGGACTTCCACAGAACCCCCCTCTCCGCCGACCAAATGGCAGCCGGAGAAACCCGTTTCTACCGCTGGCACCTCGACATGCCCCTACACCGCCGTCTTCCCGGCCGAGTAACTTTAATCCACGGCCTAGTAATTCCCAAGTCCCCCTGGCAATTCATAACCTTCGCCGACGGATCACGAATGGACCTTGCCCCTGGCGCTACAGCGTTCATCTCAGGAGCCACAGCATTCGACAACCTAACGCCCGAAGAACAAGAATGGGCTATGCGTACAAAGATTCGCTATGCGCCCAAGGCTTACGAGTTTATTAGAGATTGTAGAGCTACCAATGACGGGCTAACCATCTCCAGCGAGGGTCGTGAACGGGATTTATCCGAGCTTGAGGATTGGACATGGGAGGATTCTCAGGTTCACCCCATGGTATGGAAGCATCCCGGGATTCCAAACCGGCCGCTCCTCCAGATCGTCGGCTGCTGCGTATACAGTCTGATAACGCACGATCCTACCACCAACACGGATATTGAAATCACCGATATCAAACAGGTGCGCGAGAAAATCCACAGTCTGATGAGTAAATCGGTTCGCCCGGAATTCATCTATGCGCATGACTGGGAAGAAGGCGATTTGGTGGTGTTTCATAATAAGGGTGTTTGGCATTCTATTACGGGGAATTTGGACGACCANGTAGAGCTACCAATGACGGGCTAACCATCTCCAGCGAGGGTCGTGAACGGGATTTATCCGAGCTTGAGGATTGGACATGGGAGGATTCTCAGGTTCACCCCATGGTATGGAAGCACCCCGGGATTCCCAACCGGCCGCTCCTCCAGATCGTCGGCTGCTGCGTATACAGTCTGATAACGCACGATCCTACCACCAACACGGATATCGAAATCACCGATATTAAACAGGTGCGCGAGAAAATCCACAGTCTGATGAGTAAATCGGTTCGCCCGGAATTCATCTATGCGCATGACTGGGAAGAAGGCGATTTGGTCGTGTTTCATAATAAGGGCGTTTGGCATTCTATTACGGGGAATTTGGACGACCAGAAGAGACTTATGTGGCAGTGTACTATGGAGAGTGCGCAGGCGCCTGAGGCGTTTAGAGAGTAGTGTATTTTTAATGTATTATATAGAGGGTGGGGGTAATTTACACGATATTCACATACAAAAGTAGATGTATGTACATACGTCAGACTCGTACCATGGATACATCACCAAAAATGGAGATACCCCGTAGATCGCGCCCCCGTCAAATCTCAGATTTTACCAGGAACTTGACGTGATTTACANGAGGCGTTTAGAGAGTAGTGTATTTTTAATGTATTATATAGAGGGTGGGGGTAATTTACACGATATTCACATACAAAAGTAGATGTACATACATACGTCAGACTCGTACCATGGATACATCACCAAAAATAGAGATACCCCGTAGATCGCGCCCCCGTCAAATCTCAGATTTTACCAGGAACTTGACGTGATTTACAAACACGTGCGTTACGCACGTAGCCGCGGCCGGGATATCACGGATCGGATGACGTGTGGCTTGGGTGTAACAATCACCTGTCAGTTACAAGGTTGTCGAATCTAGGGCTGTGTTACGCTTTGGGGATTTACTTACGTTTATCTTGGTTCTGTGGAGATAGATCTTGGGATTGTTCCTGACTAGTGGGGAGTCATGGTTTCTGAATAGGAAAGATCTTTCGTGGGTGGGATCTCCCGGTTTATAGAAATGGTTGACCAACCCTATTATATCCCTTCATCACCACTTCAACCCAAAATAACCCTCACCCTCCTCCCAGGCCCCCACTCCGTTCTAAAATCAACCATCCTCGCAACGCCTATCCTCTCACAAACGACGACCCTATCAAACTCCGCCACCACGGTAACAAGAATCCCCCACTCTTCTGTCATCATAACCACATGAACCTGTGTAGCCAGTTCTCCTAAGCTAATCTCTTCATA
This sequence comes from Huntiella omanensis, assembly GCA_000833645.1. Taxonomy (NCBI): domain Eukaryota; kingdom Fungi; phylum Ascomycota; class Sordariomycetes; order Microascales; family Ceratocystidaceae; genus Huntiella; species Huntiella omanensis. The sequence continues at coordinate 15,599 of JSUI01006213.1, read as the reverse complement.
TTCCTCTACCTGGTCGTCTCCATCGTCCCAGTCTAGTTCACAGTAGCCGGTGCCGCGGGCATTGGTGTACTGATATACCTCGGTTACAGCGTCCCATTGTTTAGGACCGTAGCGCCATGGGTAGATTTTGAGTAGGATGGATGTAAAGATGAGAGAATTGGGAAGGACTTCGTTTAGGTTGACGATAGTGTCTAGTTCATCGGGTATATATCCACCCCCAACGACCTTCTCCCCGTCATTCTCAAGAGCCATAACTATAACCTCATCTTGACTAACCAATATAAACCCCCCCGCCAAGACCATTTCATCCTCCATCTGCTCCGGGAACCAAACACCCCTACTAACCCACCGCGCCCAACTCCACCCGGGTATATCCATACATTCCTTCCCCTTTGGCCCGTCATATACCCAACAGAGCGTCTCTACAAGATACCGTTCCGGCAGACCAAAAAAGAATCTTGTATCCCACGTCTTTTCAAGTCTGGAAATTATACCCTGGAAGGCTCGGATGACGTCGCTTGACATGGTCATTTGTCGGGAACTATACGTTGTCAAGAGATTTTTGAAATCATCAATGTGGATGTCCTCCCCTGAGAATGGTTGGAGCAGGTAGTTATAGTCTATGGGTTTCATCCCGAGGGTCTCTGGTGATTGTACATGTCCCTCTCTCCACCCCGTTGCAGCAGACTCTGAAGCTCCGCTGGTTGGACACTCCCAAAATACTTCACACGGGGTAATGAATAGTCTCCTTCTGGACAACACAGCCTCTTGGTACGTCCAGGCGCGGGTATTCCAAACACTCCATTTGGCGGATTTATCCACCGTTGAGATATGTGGATCTACGGTATACTGTCTATGAGAAATCTCATAACTATCCGGTCGTGGGCTACCCGGCGTATACCCCGGGATAGTAGGGGAATTCTGACTTTCTAGGGCAAGAATGATTGTTAAGTTCGATAAAGCATATATCAAATCCATACAATCAATCTGTCGCCCTTTATCAACAGGACTATCCTGGATGATACACACTCTATCTACCCAAAGATACCGTTGATTAAGATCCTTCGTAAGTTCCATTGACGAACGAACAAGTGGAAGGATAGGAAACGTGGATAGAGACCCAGGGATATATAGAGAATCATAGTTTTCTATCTTGAGAAGATCGATGTGTTCCTGTTTAGGCCACATGTAACTTAACGTGACGTATTCCGGGGGACAAGAATGGTTCACATCGACTAGACAGTTTTGAGTAATGTCGATTAATCTGAAGCCCTCGGGTAGAGTTCCTACAATTGTTAGCGAGGATATAAATAGGCTAGAAAGAGATGTACCCTTTACATTACTACAGCGCCCATGACCACCATCACAAGTCCGAATCCACCCATTAACAACCCCAACATCAAGACCCCCCATCTCTCTCCCCTCAACCCCAACCCAACAAACCTCCCCACCGGTCCTAACCCCCGACACTACAACCCTCGAAACAACCGCCACATCATCAAAAACCACCTGAATCTGCATATAATACCCACACTCACCATCACCATCACCATCTTCTCTCCAAACACAATTAACCCCCACCCTATGAATCTCAAACTCCCCCTTCAATTTCTCAGGAAAATATCTACTAACCACCCTCATCAAATGTTTACACCCGGGACATCCTTCGGCTTGATACGGCGGTATCAGGCCGTGTGAGATCTCGTGGAAGACGGAGGGGATTTCTGAGAGCCATGGGCGACAGCGGGGGCAGATGTGAGGAGACCAGGTGGTCATGTTGAGGATAGGGTGTACCGTTTTATAGGTAAAGAGAGTCCCGGAGACTTTTCCGTGTAGTTGTTAGACTGACGTCACTGTCACGTTAGGGTTATATTGAGTTGACCCTGGATATCAGTCTGATCTTGAAGTTGATTACATCAAACATGGTCAGACACAAATGACGTCATTAGGATCCAAGACTTCGAGAATCCACCCGCCTGACTGCAGAGAAGTGTCATGGTACATACATCATTTCATCACATACCCTCAAACTGATTACAGACACAACCCCAAGTCACATGCCAAAAAAACAAACTCAATTTTTGTCTCAAATGCCTATCTCAACCCAATCAAGCTAACCACTAAGACAAAAACCACAAGTCCAACCCATCCTGCTGATCCGACAAAAAGCTTCTAACCTACTCACCTAGGTTGTAGAAGCCACAAACAACATGTCCCGCTCCTTTGCCTCCTCCCACAAGTTGAAGCACTGGAAACTTCTTGAAGAGCGTGGCCAGGTAGGAACATTGCCCGGCTTTTCTACCCACTGCTTGAAGTATTCCCAGTTCCCGAGCAACTGGAACGGCTCCTCGAAATCTCCTAGAACCAAAGAGACCGACGAGCAACTCTGCGTACGGGGAATTGGGCGACATACCACTGGCTTGACCCTCTTTGTCGGGTCACATCCCCAATAGGCGACAAACGGCTCAGGGAGAGATGTCCCTCTTGACAAATCAGGGGGACATTCTGGCCGAGCCGTGCCAGCAGGCCACGACACAACGGGCTTGTCAACCCGTGCAAACACATCTTGGAAAAACTCCGCCCAGGCTTTCTCAAATATAACGTCACAACGTATGATATTGAAGCCTAGCCGGAGCGCATGTAAGTTGGGCATCAAAACTGATGCCATTCCAAAGCGTGTGAAGAATTCGCCGGCTCTCTGCGCAGGGAGCGGCGTCCAGTGGGTGATCTCGAGACGTCGGAGCGTCTTAGGTGGCTGGACCACATAGGGCATGCCATACCCCTTTGCGTTTCCGATGCTAAGATGCAGCGTCAACGTCTCGAGTTTGGGACACGTCAGGCCAATGTACTCCAAGATACGGAGAGTAACCCAGTCGCAGTTTTTAATCTCTAGAACCCGCAACTGAGCCCCACGAGTACTGAGGAACTTCGCAAGCTTCCCGTCATCCATACAGCAGCATTCAAGTTCGAGTTCAATGAGCTGGGGGAACGACAGGAGGAACTCCAGCGGCATGAGAAAGTCCGTCAGCTTGAGGGAGCGCAAACTTTTGAGGCTGTCAAGAATACTTGCCAGCCTACGAAAGGTATCACCATCCCGAGATAACAAAACCTCATCGGGGTAAGGAAAGTATTCCTTCCCACGATAATTCCTTGAATCTATGTGGGACCTCAAGTGACGGAACTCAATGTGACGAAGACCCGACAACGTGGCTAACTTGGTCATGGATAAGATTGCTCCAAGGTTTTGGGTCAACAGGCAGCTGGGACCTTGTGTCCGGTCCGCCCACGGCCCAACAAAAAGTGTTTTGCCAAGGGCAAAAATATCCCATGAGATAGACTGGAGTTCCAAAGTCTTCTCATGTCGACCAACTGTTCGCCGAGAAAGAGCGGTAAGAAGATGATGTGGATAACGCGCATCATATTTCTCGACGAAGTCACCTGAAAACACAATGTCTAGGTGCTGAAGACGTGGTAGCAGGCAAATCAAAAGTAGCATACTTTCATTGACTACCTGTTCTTTGGTAGACTGAATGATAGTAAGCGACTCCGTAATGCTGGGACCCCATGGAGTCTGCGCGATCTTACGGGATTTGTCCATGAACGTAGTCTCTCGAATCTGCCAGGACATGACGACAGCACGACTCTGCCCACCCTTACACCGCCGGGGGACAACAAAACCGCGGTGTCCTTTGAGCTCGTCGCCAAGGTCATCAAACAAAGTGATGACCTGCTTCTGGCCTGAAACCGATAAGTCTTTCCAGGCTGCCCGAGCAGCTTGTTTGTGGAAAAACTCTGAGTTGGGGAAGATACTTGTGTTGTGTTCCATGGCGTTAAATACGCTCGACATTTGGTCGTGGTTGAGAAATTTGAAGACATTGGGCCAAATATCCATAGCCCCGCTTGTTGTCCATTTGTCTTGTAATTTGGTCGGATCTACACGGGTGATGGCTTTGTCAGCCCAGGTAGGGCGGGATTTGTCTTGAATCGACATGTTTGAAAAACTTCGGACCAAACGTAAGGGGAAATCTGGGACCTCTGCTTTAGTCGGGAGCTTAGAAGTGGTGCTTCTGCTTGGATTGATTTCACAAGATTGGGAGCCTTCGCCCGAGGCGTCATACCGAGAGCGACGAGTTTCCTCAGCATCTCTGGATTCTTTTTGGCTCTTGAAAGACCCCTTGGAACTCTTTACATCAGACCAAGGGAAGATAGTGTGTGGCAAAACACCATATGAGTTGAGGTATTTTTGAGCCAATCTGGTATGAGAAGCACTCAGTGGCACATTCTCCATGTGGCCATTGACATCGGCAGATGCGTCAACGGACGATCTTTCGGTGCCTGATGGAGTGGCCTTCTGGTACGAAGAGGAAGTGTTCTTGTTGGTAGAGGGAAACATGACGAAGAGTAGATGAAAACTATAGTAAGGCATGAATGTTAATGACCGTGACTGTAATAGATTGCATGTTATTGCAAGATGATTCTTACGTTCAAAGTGTTGAAAACAAAAGGCTGCACGGCAAGGCTACTAGGTATCAAAGGGCCTTTGTAAACTAAAATCTCATCAGTATTCATCCTCAAGCATGAAATTCCTATTAGCATCCTAGGTCATACCTATTTCAACGCTTTATATGTTAACGTTGATGTTCTCCGATCGTGAGTTGTTGGTGGAGGAAGATGGAACAACAATAACAGTTGGGAGAAGCCGGAGGAAATAAATACCTCTCTCCACCCTACAGGAAACCACATCAAATATTTGATCGGAGTACTTACTTGATATGTTCCTACCTACGAGCTAATCACCCTTTAAGCATTCGCAAAACATAAGCGGAAAGAACCTTAGATATTTGGTGATGGTAGGTGCCATATTTTGGACTCTACCAGTTCCTGCCCTCAAATTGCCTGAGACCAAGTTCGTAAAAAGAGCATCCCGTAACTTGAGTCCTTAACATCAACAGCCTCATATGTAAGCCACTCCTAGCATGCAAGTCGGCTCACGACTTGCCAAGCCTCCACGTTCTTATTGTTACACGGATATGTGGGATTCCACATCTGTGCGCCACAAGGAATAAGATCCGTGGTGCCGTCATCCTTCAAATAGAACACACGGGTCCAAAGAATAGGTGGCGGCGCCTATCATGCAGGTTCAGCGCTCAACACTTGATTGATGTCATGGTATATGCATGTATGAATGTCGGCCAAAGTAAGCCTTGCTTTTCACTATTACATCTTGGCAGGTGCTCGGGCGACTAATGTATGTAGACCACAGACGGGGTCTACATCAACAGTTGAAAGCCACTCATCAGCCACATTGCATTGAGAGGCCCAGTCGCAGATGGAATATATTCTGTGGTATCTTGGATACACTTCATGATTTAAACACATGTTCAGTAAGGTATCAAAGGTTGGTCATTCGTGGAACTGACATATGTACTCTAACCTGCCCAGACTAAGCTTCAACTCCTAGTATGAAAACCACGATTAAAGGACAAGAACAAAGATGTTCAAAGTTCAATACAAACCGCATTATTATTAAATCTCTATATCTATACCTGAACATATTTAAACCCCCAAAAGCCCTTTTAGGGCTCCTGTTCCCGAATCCCCTCTAACCTCGGTCTCAACTCTACTAGGTTGCTCCTCCCTCCTTCGTCAGTATAATCCTGAATACAACTCCGCCGCATCAACCGTCTCGGTGCCCGCCGTCCCGTAAACAACTCAAACTGTGCGAAACCCTGTTCAGGCAAAAGATCAAGTCCGTCCATGGTAACCCAGCCGCGATCTGCAAGTTGTCTGGCCTGTCGGAGGATCGGGGTGTCAAGACGCTTGTAGCCCAGGTCAACGAGGACACCGCCTGTTGGTGAAGATAGCCATGATGGCGGGGCAACGAGGTTGGGTGCGGGTGACGACCCGATTGAGTGGATGGGGATACAAACGACGATCTGAGTCGGTTTCCGGAAGTCTTCGGGCCATGGGCTTGATTGAGATGGGAGAATGTGGAAGCGGGTTGGTGTTGGTGGCGAGTCGGGTGAACCTGGAGAGCTAGAGCTAGATGATGAAGGGCTGAGAAGTGGGAGGTCTCCACGGGCCATGAGGTTGGTGAAGTGGGCGACAAGCTTCTCCGCGTTGGCATAGGTTCGGTTATATATTACAATGTTGCGCACACCAAGTTGCAACATGGCATAAACCGTAGCACGAGCCATTCCACCAGCACCGATGACAAGGCCACATGAAGATGGGCGAACGGCGTTAGCTGGTGATGAGCCACGGCGTAGGCAGGCACGAATACCGACCCAGTCTGTGTTGTCACCGTATAAAGCACGGACTGGACCAGCACGGTTCCGGCAGTTGAAGAGGGTAGAGTCCCGTGGAATGCTACCGTCGGGGTTGAGACGACGAACGGGGATGAGTGTGTTGACGGCTCCAATGGCACTGGCGTGACGACTGAGTGAGTGCGTAAGACTGATGATTTCAACCTTGAACGGGAGCCCAACAGAGGCGCCAGCGAAGTACGGGTCTTCAATGAGCTGTTTTAGACCATTGAGGGTGGGTGTTGAAAAGGGTTCGTACCGATGTGGGATACCGAGTGCCGCAAGGGCAGAGTTGTGCATGGCAGGGGAGAGAGAGTAGTCGACGTTAGCACCCACGACATACAGCTTCATAGGGTCAAAGAGAAACGAAGCGTATAAGGCACGCGTTGCCTCTTGGGCGGTGATACGTGGACCCAGAGGGTGGGGTGTATCTGGGGTATACCCACGACATGGCCGAGTGCCCACACTGGTGAGGATATGGTTCATCATCATTGAATGACGGCCGCGGGTTCCCGTGTTAAAAGCGATAACCGGGATAGCTGGCCCGTCAAGAGCAGCAACAGCGGATTTGAAATGGTTGACGTCAAAGTTATCCGTGACCGTCGCCACAGGCTTGAGTAACCGGACAATATCACAGCCCCAACTGCGAGCCCTTTGGTAGTTGTTGAGCCACATCGGGTCAAGCCAGGTAGTGGCTGGACTTGGTGGAGCTGATGGTGGCAGAGTGTAGTGGCCCATCAACTTAGAATTGATACGTAGCCGGGAAACGTGGGCAACTTCGTAAGGTGATATCCGTAGATCGATGGTGATGTATTCGCAGCCGAGTGTTAACCCGTGCTGGAGGTATGACACATACATTTCGTGGAAAGCGGTCGTATCACTGTTGACAGCGGGGCATGGCAGAAGCACATGGTATATAAGTGGGATGACGGTATCTCGACGAAGAGTCGCAAAGAGCCGCGTGATTTCTGTGGCGCGATCCCCAGCCAGCAGTGAGCCAGGTGCTGGCGGCCGCTTATATGGAATATCAAGGTCATCAATGACAACCTCAATCGCATCGGCACCCGTCTCAAGCTCTTCAATGTCGATCCGCCCCGTATTAGCCTGCATCCGAAGTAATTCTGACAGACGCACCGACGCAGCGTATGTAAACCTCCTATCCTCGGTAGGAATAGAAGCCAACGGAAACGCAGACTCAATAAACGGGATAGCCCCATCCGGTAAAACCAAACACAGAAACTTGAGAAAGTGTCGTTCTGCACGCTTCAACGCCAAATGTGGCGCGGCCCTCGTAACACCATCGATGGCTTCGGGGTCACTAGCTGCACCGGAGAGACCCTCTGACAAGTTGAAAAACTCGAGATTCGTGCAGGCGCGAAACATGGCGGTTCCTGCAGCCACCACGCTTACAGCTTTTTCTAAACTTTCAAGACCTAAGTGGTCTTTGATAGCGTCGGGGTCCCGGAGGACTTGGATAACGGGGTTTGTACGCATGACTTCGGCGAGCATATCTGATATGTCCCGGTTAATCCACGAACAAACAATAACGCAACGATCCCGCGACTCGCGCAAGATATCTCTGAGAATAGCCACCTGAACCCGCTGACACTCCGTATTCCCATGCATCTTCCTGTACGCTGGACTCGACTGCTTCATAGCCTGATGAAACACCTGCTCACAATCCACTATCCTCCTCTTCATAGCCGTTGAAGCCATGATTGCCAAAGTCGACTTTCCCACGCCCCGGATTCCCACAAGCACAATCGAGGCCTGTGGGCGGAATGCCGGTGCTTTCGGGAGGACAGGCGGGAACGGATAGACCGCCGGTGGCGACATGTAGCCCGGTCGGATACCTCCCCGTTCGTCATTCCCGTCCATATACCGGCGTTTTGAACCGAGCTGTGGTGATAATGGTGCCATTTCGTGTATGCCAGACGCCTTTTTTTCGTGTATTGCATTCGTGGATGATGTTTCGATGGTGGAAAAAGAAGACTCCAAATCTGACCAATCAGAGGGCTTGTAAGACGCCCGGTTAAAGTATTATCCCTGGAATCCTGCCGATGGGAAAATGTTCCAGAATGCGGCTCAACTACAATGTGTTGACGATTCAACGCAGATTGCGCGGGTGGTTGTACATATTTCTGGTGACGTTTGGTTTCACTGTTTCTCCTGCATTAGTCGTGATCGCTTGACTGCCGAGGGTCGGGACAGAGTGAAGATTTTGGATTCCTATCATTCCTGTCGTATGACATGTGAATGTGACCATGAACCCACGTCCGTCGCAAATGTTTCCTATCGCATTTGAGTATTTGACTTTTGGTGACTATCTGCTTTCCTTATTGAGACCGGCAATGTCTCCGGTCCGGTAATCATTTTGTCAGATATGATATCTATATCACACGTGTTACTCCATCTATCTTTGTAAGAGACATGTCACTCACGCCACATCAAGTTGCCACTCAATGCCAAGATAGGCACTCACTTTTGAGTCGCCAGTTAGAGATCAGTAGACACAGGCTCGTCGAGTGAGTGCGCATACGCGCATGTGTACATGCACATGTCCCGCGACATTCTATAACGCCATTTGATCCCAATTGGCCTAGTGCATGCTCTATAAGGTTATATGTCGCACATGCCACATTCAGTGGCTGCAGCCACATTGAGACAAGTGACTACAACAACGACATAATTCGATATCACGAAGGCATAAAATACCATGATATCAACTCGGACCAACAGTTCTAGAAGCCAAGACAGCACTTGACATGCGCTGGATAATCATTATCGCGGATTGCCCCACTAAAGACCACTAACTAGGCGTACCAGGCCGCTGGGAACCGTGATTATCCGGTCCCAGTCACTAATGGCGCATTTCTTCCTCGTGCGTCAGATGGGGAATTTTTATCCTTTTTTTGTCTTACTCTTCACCATCTTGAGCTTCTTACACCACGTCAACCTGCGACTGAATCATTCGTTACATTAAACATTTTTCCGCGCATTGCCATTCTTTCACCGGTGATCTTCCGCACCACCACATTCTTGCTACGCCGCACGCCAGGCCATCTTCTGATCTTTGATCATCTCCCTGATTCTCAACATTGCGCTCTTTCGTCCTCGCACCTGATAAACATTTTCCCATGCCTCCGAAACGCAAGTCACCACCCACCGACACCCCGCCCAAACGGCAGCGCGTCTCCCGTGCCTGCGACCAATGTCGAGCCGCCCGTGAAAAGTGTGACGGAGTCCACCCCCGCTGCTTCTCATGTTCATTTCTCGACAGGCCATGCACATACATCGTTACCCCCAAGAAGCGTGGAGTCCAAACTGGGTTGATCCGGACCCTTGAATGTGCGCTGGTTTGGTTATTTGATCGATATGACGGCGCTGAAGAGGCTTTGGCGGGGTTGTTGGCTACTGCGAATGGTCGTGACTTACTTGTCGGCCGTGGTGCTGCGAGTGAAGACGGTGGGAAGTTACATCGGAAGTGGGCCAAGGGCCGCACCCGCCGGGCCATTGACTGTGCACTGACCGGACAGGACATTCCGGAGCCCGATGACCAGGATATCCCCTCTGAAACGGACGCAACGATTGTACCGGAAGAGCCGCAATCAAACGTACCAGTTTCCACAATCACAGTCGGTCCATCACCATCAGTGATATCGCATCCGGCACCAGTGTCCGCGGCCACCGACACCCGGTATCATCTTCCGCCGGATACTCCCAACCTAATTGCCTCTTACTTTCACAGAATTCACCCGTGGCTCCCACTTCTCGACAAACAACACATTCTATCTCTCTCCCACAAGAAATCCGCCGTACCCGATCTCGAAATATGGGCCGCACTGGCTGTCGCTGCACCTTGCCGTCCCCTCATATACGCTACCGCCCAGTCTCTATTACCTCCTCTCGGCGAGCCTACCGACCGACCCCCCGCCGAAGTTACTCTTCGCCATATAAACGGTCTTTTACTCTTAACTCTAGTATCTCTTGGCCGCGACAACCCCACCCACGCCTCATTACTATTAGCCGTTGCTACCCGTCTTGTTCAAGCCCTCCCAACAACCTCTACGAGTTCCTCGCCACGCTGCGCAATCACTACCTGCGTCGCCTTCATTCTCGATACTCTGACCGGTCTCCGTCTCAATGTGCCACCGCACCTCCCCGTTTCCTTCTCGAATTCGCTTGCGCCGCTGGAAGAAGACGGTCCCGATGAATGGGATCTCTGGACGCTTCCCAACTCAACAAACGAAGGGCTTCCCGTCCGGGCAATCAGTTCTCTAAACCAGCTCTTTCGCTTCTTTCAGATCCTCGCTACCAAGCCTGAAGATAGATGTTCAGCTTCCCTTGCAGCAACACTTGACCCACGTTTCTCATTCTGCAACTCTATCATGGGTTCAGCACCACCTATTCTCCCCTCCGCTCTCTTATTACAAATCTCATTTCTCACCAACACTATCTGCTGTGCTCCTAATGCACGCCAGAGTTTAATATGGGGACTCATGGAAGCCGTTGAACATGCCACCTCCAAGCTGACTCCAGCCGGCATGCCCCCTTTGATCGTCACCTACCTCTCTCTTGCCCGGCGTTCCCCCAGTTTACGCGGTGACGATCGAGACCGCTGGGAAGCTCTCCTCGCTCGCCTCAAGAAACCATGGTGTGCCCGCCGGTCAATCTCCGAGACCCTCCTCGACAACACCGCCCCCGACGCCGCCCCCACATCTCGAGCCCCGACACCCCCACCTGCGCCTCCAGTATCCTCCTATCCCGTCTACGCCGCCGACATGTACGGCAGCGTGTTCCTCCCCCCGCATATACGCCAAGCCCCATCACCCTACGGAAATAGTTTCCCACAGCATCATCAGCATCAGCATCAACATCAACATCAGCATCACCACAGCAGTAGCAGTCACGGGTACAGCGGAAGTATCGTCAATTCAGTGGTAACACAGTCACCACAGTATATGTTTCCCAGTAACAATAGCGCCAGTGTAAACGGAAATCCTAGAGTCCAACAAGACCATGAAGCCCTTCTTGATGAATTGGCTTCTATCGATTGCTCTGAGGGTATTGATGCTGATGCGCGTGTTATGGCTAATCTCGGTTTTGCACCTGGGTCTGATCTACGAGATGTTCGTGGTGATTTTGGACAATAGATGTATGTACACTAGTAAAAAAATAGCATAATAAAAAGATATACCCGCCTACTCAACATTGAGTGGCTTTGCAATTCTTAACCTTTACGTCGGAGTCGCCGGGTAAACATTTTCCAAAAGGTATCATAGGGTCTAACCCTATCACTTACACAACCTGCAGATCGTGAATCCTATGACCTGAAAACAAGTTTTCCCGACTCGTGCACAATACTTCATTGCGTATCAAAAGAGGTCTATTAATCATGAAAATCGTAAAGCAAACATTAAAACATTAAGTTGCCGACAGCCATAATTGCCGCCAGCCCTGCAACACCCGCTCCGACCTTGGCAAGATCGGCAAACCCAGAAAACCATCTGGTCGGCTTAGAAGCTTCGACCGGAACCTCCAGAATGTCCATATCCGTCATCAGACGGCGCCAACTATCACGCCCGCGGCTAGCCAACTCCTCCATGACATGAAGTCCGCCGTCGTTCATCCGCCGGTTAAACAACTCCACACTAACCCACCCATCAAAACCAATGTCATGGAAAATGACACTGCAGATTTTACGGATGGGAAGATATCCGCCGCGAGACTCTTCCCCATAGAAGAGTCGACAGTTTCGTGACCAGCACATACGGGCTGGAAGGCCGGGAACATAAAAAGGGTGACCAGGAATTAATGGGCTATCAAGACGTTCTGCATCGACGACCTGGACAAAAAAGATAGAGTCTTGTGGGACCTTGCGTAAACGTTCTAATGAGGCGGCAAGAACAACTTCGGCATTGGGGGCGACACCTCCTTCAACGGTAGGGTCGGCGTATATCCGGGCTGCGATGTTGAAGGTATCTAGGCACAACCCCAAGTTCGCCCTTCCAGCAGCCTGGACAGCTTCCCAACTTGCCTCCCAGGTATCAACGACACGTCCCCAGGCAAGAGCCTCATATGTCAACCGAAGGCCATAGCCTTGTGCAATGTCAGCAGCAGCTTGAAGGTCCTGGGCAATCAGGTCAGGAGAGGCAGGAGGATAGACCTCCCCATTGAGGCCCATACTGCTGGCAATGTGTATGATATCTGTGCCAAGAAGGCGAGCCACAAGACACCATTGTGAGAGATTCTTCAATCTCTTGGCGACGAGCTCGCGTTGGCTACCCTCAGAAAGGTTGAAGGCCTGGATGCAGATAATCTTGACACCTGCATCTTGACATAGGGAGCGGGTTTTGACAGCAGCGTCGATGAGAAGACGCTCGTGGATAGGAGGAGTGGGGCTGCCGGTACTTGGATGAGGCACCCCAGGAAGACCCGCGAGACAGAAGGCATAGTCAATCAAATCTTCCCAGCAAAGCTCAATACCAGCATAGCCATAACTTTGGGCCGCTTGAATCTTGGCAGGAAGGTGATGGGGAGGATCGGCGTAACAGCGACCAAGAGAAATGGTGGTGATGGCAAGTTGAGGAGACATTTTGATTTTGACTTAATTTTTCGATGAACTGTTGATTGGTTTGAGATTAGGAATGTCACGGAAGAACTACGCTAAGGACATAGAGGCAATGTTTTTGTCTAATTGTTAGGAAGGCGTATTAAGAACCTTCTTGGATAAGTCCCAAACAGTATGTTGTGTACGTCACCTTGCCGAGCTACGTGCCAAACTAAGGTCTTACCAATTTCCCCTGGCTAGAAATTTCCAATCCCAAGGGAATGGACTTTCTAGAGCCTCCATCGCCACGAGGTGACCTGCGTTCTGGACCCTAAAATAACACATGCTATAAACCCTGACCCGGATCATCAAATATCCGGTTGTTCTAGCAAAGGCTTAACATTTTACCAAAGAGACTTTGGAGTCATAGAGTATATTTAAACCGAGCGTATCGTTTTTACCAGCGGCTTCCTTCCGGGACAAAGACAAATACGACAAAATGGCTGTGATTGAGACGACCGATAAGTCAGCGGTGACGCCACCAACTGAGACTGTTGTTACACCGGTGGATGTTTCTGGCGTGCAGCGTCATGGATACTTGTTTGGCAAGAAGATTGCCAAGTCATACTCGCCATTTCTGCATGGTGTGATTTACGGAGAATTGGGGATAGATTGGGCGCAGTACCGATTGGATTCTGCTGATATCCCGGCGTTTATGGAGTTGATCAAGGACCCACGGTTCTACGGTATGGAACGGCAGCCTGCATATCTCGGAACATGAACTAACGCTTGGGCTCTCCCTTAGGTGCCTCGGTCACCATGCCCAACAAGGTGGCTATCCTCCCTTACCTCGATCGTCTCACTCCAGAATGTCGTGATGTTGGTGCTTGTAATACCCTCTATCTCACCCAAGAGGATGGCAAGACGTTGTACTGCGGTGCCAACACAGACACCATCGGCATCCGCGAGTCTTTCCTCCAGAACCTCACCCCCGAAGCCATCGCTGCCCAGATAACCAACCGTCCCGCCCTCGTGATTGGTGGCGGTGGTGCCGCCCGGTCGGCCGTGTACGCTCTCCGGAAGTGGATGTCTGTTAGCACCATCTACCTGGTGAATCGTGAGCGTAGCGAAGTCGAGGCCGTTGTAGCAGAGTGTATAGAGCGTGGGTACGGTGATTCTTTGGAAATTATCGAAACGGTGGAGGAGGCACAGGCAGCTGGTCAGGTCGGAGCTATTGTCTCCTGCATCCCAGATTTCCCACCTGTCACCCCAGAGGAGAAGCAAGCCCGCCAGGTAATTGAAACTTTCTTGGCCCGCGAACATAAGGGTGCCATTTTGGAAATGTGCTACAACCCAACGCCGTACACTGCGATCGGAAAGTTGGCAGAAGAACTCAAGTGGCAGGTGATTCTCGGCACGGAAGCTATGATCTACCAAGGCCTTGAGCAAGATCGCTACTGGACAGGAAAAACTTTGGAGGAACTGCCAGTAAAGGCAGCGAAAGAAGCAGTTATGAAGAAGTTGGCGGAGACTGGACGGGATTAGAGCACATGTCTTGATTATGATTTAATAGAAATGAACTTGATTATCATCCAACCCTAGAAACCCTTGTCGGCTTCCGACGGATATTGTAATTCCGCTGTTACATTTGTTCCGAGTGGCGGTTAAGCGCGGACTTTTGAGAAAGCTGAGAGATAACAAGTACTTGGGGGTATCCGGGTTTGCTTTGAATCTTATTTCTTTTTTTATTTTGTTTATTATACAAACTAAATATACACTTTTTTACAACTTTTATGAACTGTCCTTTCCTGCTGTCTCCAGCATCTCGCCCTTGATATCACCACTTTGACTGTCGAACTCTACTTGTTGCAGCTCGTCCATAATNGATATTGTAATTCCGCTGTTACATTTGTTCCGAGTGGCGGTTAAGCGCGGACTTTTGAGAAAGCTGAGAGATAACAAGTACTTGGGGGTATCCGGGTTTGTTTTGAATCTTATTTCTTTTTTTATTTTGTTTATTATACAAACTAAATATACACTTTTTACAACTTTTATGAACTGTCCTTTCCTGCTGTCTCCAGCATCTCGCCCTTGATATCACCACTTTGGCTGTCGAACTCTACTTGTTGCAGCTCGTCCATAATTTGTTGGTTTGCCTTCCGGGTTGGTCTGACTTTGAACAAACGATCCATAGCTTCGAGAGGCACTGCCTTGGTCTCGGGAATCAGGAAGAAGACGAATGCAATAGATAGCAGCATGAGCGCAGCGAAGAACATGTACACGCCATAGCCCCACGCAGCAAACATCTGGGGAGTAAAGCGAGAGATAAGGAAGTTCCAAAGCCAGTTGCTGGCAGCGGCCCAAGCCTGACCAAGGGAGCTGAACATCAGGTTAGTTATCAAGACCTACATACAGAGAGATTGCGAAGGTTTTTGGTGACTTACCGAGTAGACTGGTCGTACATCTCTGAGTTGAATCACGCCATAGCCCCACGCAGCAAACATCTGGGGAGTGAAGCGAGAGATAAGGAAGTTCCAAAGCCAGTTGCTGGCAGCGGCCCAAGCCTGACCGAGGGAGCTGAACATCAGGTTAGTTATCAAGACCTACAGAGAGATTGCGAAGGTTTTTGGTGACTTACCGAGTAGACTGGTCGTACATCTCCGAGTTGATGACCCACGGCGTTCCGTTCCAGGAAGGCGTGTAAAAGGTGGTCCACAGGTAGAAGAAGAAAACAGCAGCGATAC